>PVKB01003966.1:100831-167141 GCA_004027205.1 Ctenodactylus gundi | reverse complement strand
CACACCTAAGTCATTTCACTTAAGTCACCACTCAAATTCAGCTTCCCGTTCCTTGAATGGGTTGCAGTAGTTAAGTCTTGATGCCTCTTCTCTGAGTCCAACCAATCGCTTTATTGGGATATTTACCAAAAGGTTTGTTTTTTTTCTATATTTTTCTGTATCTTTGCTGCTATTCTTAAACCTGGCCTTACCCACCAGTTCACATTAGAAAGTAACTAGAAGCATGTAGTTCAAAGAGTAGTAAATTTGGGAAAGAAGAAAAAAAATGTTAAATTTCTAATGCCTTACCTAAATACTGGAAGGTACTAACTTGTATATTCACAGGGTTATCTTTACATCAATCAGTTTTCTTAGGATAAATTTTCATCAGTGACCTAATAAGTGAATTGCTACACTAAAACAAAGTTAAAACTACATCACATTGCTGCATTAAATGAACTTAAATCTATACCACATAAATATACTTAAAGTGACAGATATGAAGGCAAATTTAGTTATTTCAGAATGTTTTAACTTTCATAACTTATTTACTCAGATTTCACTGATTACTAACATACTTTTTCTCAGCTCATTCTCCTCTAGCTGTTGTCAGTTTTCCTCTGGGGTCAGTGGTATCGCTGGCCTCCCTTTCACTTTCTAACTTTCCTTTAAGTATTCTCTGGTACACTGGTTCAGTGACTGCAAATGCCTTTAAGCTGTCTATATCTTGGAAAGTTTTAAGTTCTCCCTTTAAATTAAAAAGTAATTTTGCTGGATATAACAGTCTTGGTTGGCATTTATGTTCTTTTAGTGCTTGGATGACATTGCTCCATGATCTCCTTGCTTTTAGAGTTTGGATTGAGAAGCTGCAGTTATCCTGATAGGCTTATCTTTGTAGGTCACCTTCTGTTTTTCTCCTACGGATTTTAGTATTTTCTCTTTGTGTTGGGTTTCTAGAATTTTAATTATGATTTGTCGTGATGAGTGAGGATCTCTTCTAATTAAAGTTGTTTGGTGTTCTATATGCCTCAATAGTTCCATGTTCATTTCTTTTCTTAGATTTGGGAAATTTTCTTCCATTATTTCATTAAACATGTCCTTTAAGCCTTTTGTTTTGTCCTCAGTCTTCTGGATTCCCATAATTCTGAGGTTGTTTCTCTTGGAATCATCTATCAGCCATTGTAATGATTCGCTTTCTTTCTTATTTACTTTGTGTTCTTCATGGTCTGTATGTTGCAGCTCAGTTACTTTATTTTCTAGGTCTGATATTCTATTCTGAAGTTGTTTAATGTGGTTGCTTATTATTTTCTGCGTGTTTTTCATTTCCTGAATATCTGCATTCAGTTTTTCTATATCTCTGTTGTGTTCTCCTCTAATTTCTTATATTGCCTTCATTATCTTTGGGTCTGTTACTTCTCTGGTTTCCTGTAGTTTCTTTTCAAGGCTTGCTTTTTGCTTAGCTATGTGTTGGTGTAGCTCTTGTGCTGTCTGTTTTAATTCCTGCTTTTATTCACTGAATTTCTGGGCTTAAAAATTACCATCAATTTTTGCATTTTCATTTTTGGATTCTGCAATATCAGTATCCCTGGTATCATCTTCTGGGGTGTCAGGTCTTTTTGTAGGAGATTTGTTACCACGTTTCCCCGTTTCTTCTTCGGTCTCCTCTAATTGCTTTTCATGGCTTCCCTTTTGCTTACCTATGTGTTGGTGTAGCTCTTGCGCTGTCTGTTTTATTTCCTGCTTTAATTCCTGCTTTAATTCACTGGTTATCTGGGCCCAGAAGTTACCATCATTTTTGCCCTTTTCATTTTTTGGATTCTGCAATTCCAATATCCCTGGTACCATCTTCTGGGGTGTCAGGCCTTTTTGTAGGAGATTTGTTACCATGTTTCCCCATGGTTCTGCTACCTCTGGCTGCCTCTGGTGTGCAGGAAAGGAAATGGCTTCTGCTGACCTCGTTGCCTGAGACAACTGCTGAACCCTGTTTCTGATCTGGGATCCCCGGGCCTTTTCTAGGGGGAGCACACACTGTGTTTGTAGTACACACACCCCTGGGTTGGTGTTTCGGGGGCTGGGGCCGCCAGCTGCTGACAATTCCTACTTTTCCGGATCTGCACTTACCTTGGGCTGTGGTTCTGGCCTCCGGACCTTCCTCCATCTGTTGTCTGTGGGTGCTGGCAGCTCAGGGCCACACCGAGTTGGCTGCTTCTTTCCTCCTCTTCCGATGTGACTTCAGGATTTCTGACCCGCCCGCAGCCTCCTGTCCGTTGTTGTGTGCTCCGTCCTCTCCCAGCTCCGTCAGATGTTCAAGTGCCTGCAAGCTTTCCTCCTTCCCAAGCTGCCTGCAGCTCCAGCCATTGGCAGCCAGCTGCAGCGGCTTCCTGGGCCATGGGGATTTTGTTTCCTCTGCTTTCGATGATCCTTCAGAATTTCTGGCCTCCCGCTGGCCGCCTTTCAGTTTTTGGGGATGCTTCTCTCTTTCCTAGCTACATCAAACATGCTTTTTCTAGCTAAATTCTTGACTTTTTAAATGAGTCGATGAGGAGACATTGTGCAGCACTGTTACTCAGCCTCCATCTGGGACTATCCAGGGGTCTCATTTGTTGTTTCATTTCAGCGGGAAATTGTAGGGGTCTCCATCCTGTGGGGAACCCTTGAACAGCCTAGAAGGGGTGGCAGTCCTTTCATTGAAGGCCGTCTCCAACACTTGCTCTTTAGATGCTTCTTTTCTACCATGTTTTTTGGTGCTGCTTGTCTCTCTGTCTCTTAAAGATTCCTTCAAGTGTTTTCCGCAATGCTGGGCTAGTGGATGCAGATTTCTTCAGAGATTCTTGGTCATGAAAAATTTTTACTTCTTCAGTTTTCAGGGATAATTTTTCTGGATATAACTACCTGATTTGACACTTGCTGTCTTTTAAAGCTTGAAAGATCTTGCTCCATGCTCTCCTGCCTTTAAAGTTTCCATTGAGAAATCTGCAGTAATTTAAATGGGTTTGCCTTGGTAGAATAATGTCTGTTTTTCTATTGCTGCTTTTAATATGCTCTCTTTATGTTGTATTTCTGTGATTTTGATTATGATATTCTGTGGTGAGTCTCGTTTCAGGTTGAGGTTATTTGGTGTTCTGTAAGCTTCTTGTACCTGAAAGTTAATTTCTTTTCCTATATGTGGGAACTTTTCTTGCACTGTTTCAGTGTATATGTTCTTTACACCTTTGGTTCTGTCTTCAGCTTTGTTCCACATCCATAATTCTGAGATTAGTTCTCTGAATCATCCATCAGCTGTTGTATCCACCTGCTTTGCTCATATCAAATTTTGGAGTCGTGCCTAATTATGGCATTTGTTTCCTCAACTTTGTCTACAAGGTATGAAATTCTGTCCTCACAGTATTTGAGTTGTTTTCCCCTACTTAGACATACATTTTTTATATCCTGAATTTCATCTAGATTTCTTTTTATATTTTCTACTTTTCTATCAAAATGTTCCTTCATAGCTCACATTTCCTTATTTACCTCGGCCAACTTTTTATTTGTGGCTTCAGTATGCTCAGTAAGCTTTTTCTCCATTAGGACCCCTATTTGATTAGTAAGTTTCTCTTTAAGCCCTATGATTGAGGCTTTCTTTTCCCTTGAGAATATCTTGTTTTACCTGGTTGTTTGACTCATTTATTTGCTTTTTAACTTCCTTCCCTATGAGTTCCACTATTTCAGAGCCCATGATATTAGTTCCTGGGGTCTCAGGCATCTCTGTCTGTGTTCTGTTGCCTTCTTCCCATGTTTCTGTTGTTAAGGGACTTCACTTTAAAGGCCTAGCTGAGAGGTTTCATTGAATAGCTGTGACGGTGTGTGGTGGTAACTGCAATTCCTCTGGGTTATGTGCTAGAGTCAGCCATGAGGGTGGACCTAACAGTCCAAGGGCCTCTGAGGTGTCTTTTTTACCCCTAGCCCCCTCAACAAAACTCTCCTGTCTGTCCTGGCTTCCCTCCCCTGAGTGCAGGGCTCTCCACCCTCAGAAGTGCTCCCATTACACTGAGCTAATGTTGAGGATGTTAGTGGCCTTTCTCTCCTTTCTGCAACTGTCTCTTGTGCCAGTTTCTCCCTAAGCAGTGCTTAAGAGTGACCCCCCAGAAGCCTTGATGTGCTCCTCTGAGCTTTCTTTTACTCTAATCAGTTCAGTCTTGGGGACTTCCTTCTCTCCCTCCCTCCCTCCCTCCCTCCCTCTCTCTCTCTCTCTCCCTCTCTCTCCCTCCCTCTCTCTCTCTCTCTCTCTCTCTTTCTCTCTCTCTCTCTCTTTCTCTCTTTCTTTCTTTCTTTCTTTTGTTTTGTGGCTCCTGCTTATGTCATTGCCTGTTATGGCTGCCGAGTGCTGCTTCTGATGTGTGCTCCAGGAGGCCTTTTCTCGGGGGAGCACACATTGTGTTTGGAGGATGCATACCTGCAGGTTTCTTTACCAGAGGCTGGGGCTGCCAGCTGCTCACAATTTCCACTTCTCCCACATCAGTGCTTACCTCAATCTGAGGTCTGGCCTCTGGGCTTTTCTTCACCTTTGGTCTGTGGGTGATGGCAGCTCAGGACCGTGCCCAGTTGGCTGCTGTTTTTCTCCACTTCCAGTGTGTCTCCAAGATTTCTGCCCTTCCTATAGCCTCCTGTCAGTTGTTGGGGTGCTCCTTCCTTCCCTGGCTCCATCAGATGTCCCAGGCTCCATGCAGGCTTTTCCTCTGTCTGCAGATTTCTGTGGCTTTCAGCCATTTGCAACGGGCCTAGGGTGGCTTCCTAGGCTGCTGGGTTTTTTCCTCTGCTTCTGATATTCCTACATGATATCTGATCTTCTCTTGTCCTCCTTTCAGTTGTTGGGGTGTTCCTCCCTGACCTAGATACACTGAATGAGATGGTTTTTCACTAAATTCTCAACTTTTTAAGTGAGTCAAGGAGATATTGTGCAGCTCTGTTACTAGGGTGCCATCTTAGCCCCAACATTTTGCTTTATTGATCTTTTGTATTTTTTTTTTCCAATTTCATGTCTACTTTGAATCTTGTAATTTTCTTCCTTCTACTGCTTTTGGATTTGTCTTGTTCTAATTTCTCTAGGACTTTGAGCTGCATCATTAGATTGTTTGAGATAGCTCTACTTTTTCTATAAGTGCATTCATAGCTATATATTTCCCTGTTAGTACTGCTTTCATTGTGTCTCAATGATCTACTATTTGACTTTAGAAAGTTCTTGATTTCTTCCCTTGTTTCTTCTGTGATTCATTAGAGTTTAATAATGTGTTATTTAATCTCCATGTATTTGTATAGATTCTGTAGTTTATTTTGCTGTTGATTTCTAATTTCATTCCACTATGATGTGAAAGCATACAGGGAATGATTTCAGTTCTCTTGTATGTATTTAAACATGTCTTAAATCCAAGTATATGGTCTGTTTTGGAAAAAGTCGCATGTGTTGCTGAGAAAAAGGTGTAATCTCTTGACAGTGGATAGGACACTCAGTAGGTATCTGTTAAGTCCATTTTTTTCCCCTATGGTGTGATGTAGCTCTGATATTTGTTTGTTGGGTCTTTTTTATATGTGATTGACTTGCCTGCTTGTGAGAGGAGGGTATTAAAGTCCTCTAATATGATTGTATTGGGGGTCTGTTTGGCCTTTCATGTCCAGTGGTTTCTATTTTATGTAACTGGTACACCTACATAGGGTGAAAATATGTTTATAATTATGAACTCTTCCTGTTGGATTATTCCTTTTACCGGTATATAGTATATATCTTTGTCTCTTCTGGTCTGTTTTGGTTTGAAGTCTGCAGTATCTGAGAATAGTATAGCTACTCCTCCTTGTTTCCGGGCTCCAGTAACATGTGGTAATAATTTCCATCCTTTTACCTTCAGTCTTTGTGCTTCTTTGTGGGTAAAGTATGTCTCTTGCATACAACAGATGATTGAGTTTTATTATTTGCCACTGTTTCTTTTGATAGGTGAGTTCAGACCATTAGCATTGAAAGTAATTACTGGTGTTCCCAAATCCTGCCCTTGTCCTGTTCTTCTAGGTTGGTTTTTTGTTTTTTCCTTTCTTGATACTTTCCCTTTCGATGTGTCCTTTTTTCTGTGTTTTTGGGTGCTGCTCTTCTCCCTCCAAGATTCCTTTAAGTATTTTAGGCAGTGCTGGGCTAGTCATTGCACATTTCTTCTGGGTTTCTTGATTGTGAAAACTTTTTTCTTCTCATTCAATTTTCAGGGGTAATTTTGCTGGATACAATAACCTGGTTGACACTTAGGTTCTTTTAAAGCTTGAAAGATTTCATTTTAGGTTTTGCTGGCCTTTAAGGTTCACATTGAGAAATCCTGCCATAATTTGATTGGGTTTGCCCTAGAAGAATAATATCTATTTTTCTCTTAACTGCTTTTAATATTCTCTCATTGTTTTGAATTTGTGAGGTTTTGATTATGGTGTGTCATGGTGAGGTTCTTTTCTGGTCAATGTTATTTGGTGTTTAGAAAGCTTTTTGTACCTGAATATTAATTTTTTCCTAGATATGGGGAATTTTATGTTATGATTTCAGTGAATAAATTCTTCATTCCTTTTTTGCTGTCTTCTGGGTTTTTCTCCCACATCCATAATTCTGAGGTTGGTTCTCTTTGACTCATTCATCTGTTGATGAACCCAGCTACTTTGCTAACTTTATTTTGGTGTCATGCCTGATTATGGCATTAGATTCCTCAAACTTTTCTTCAGGTTCTGAAGTTCTTTTTGTTTTCAGTGTTGAAATCAACTTCTGCTTTCAGATGAATTTTTCATATCCTGAACTTAAGCTAGATTTCCTTTCAGATTTTCCATTTCTCTACTGAAATGTTCCTTCATACCTTACATTGCCTCATTTATCTCAGCCATCATTTTGTTTGTGTCTTCTATATGCTCAGTACTAGGTTTATATTCAGTAGGATCATTATTTGTTTAGTAAATTCCCCTTTAAGCTTACTAATCATTACTTGCATTTGTTTAAGCATATGTTTTTTGAACTTACTGGCTATTTGGCCCACTTGCGTTTTTTACTTCCTTTCCTATAAATTCCACTATTTCAGGGTCCATGACAAGTGTTTCTGCATGAGTCCTATCGCCTTGTGTTCCTGTGAGTCTATTGCTGAGGGAGTTCATTTTAATGGCCTTCCTAAGAGGATTCCTTGAATGTATATGAGGGTATGTGTGGGGAGTCAGGGCCCTAATAGTCTCAGTGGCCTCTGCCATGTCTTGTTTCCACCCAGCCCCCTCAGTAAAGCTCTCCCCTCTGTGCTCACTTTGCTCCCTGAAGGTGTGGTTGTCTGTCCTGAGATGCTCCCACTACCACCGAAACTGTTTAGGAAGTCAGCAGGCTTTCTCTCCTCTCTGCAACTGTCTCTTATGCTAGTTCCTTGCTTGGTACTGGTTAAGAATATCCTCAAACTCTGATGGGTGGCCCATCTGTGTGACTCCTTTTACCCCAAACAGTTCAGAGTTTGGCTTTTTTCAAAATGGCTCCTGCCTACGTTATTGCCTAGTATGGCTGCTGAGCTCTACTTCTCCCCAGGAGTACTGGCCTGCTAAGCTCCAGGAGGCCTTTTCGAGGGGAAGCTTACAGTGTGTTTGCAGTTGCGCTACCCACAGGCCAGTTTCTGAAGGCTGAGGCTACAAGCTGCTGGTGAATTCCAGCATCTACTGGATCCAAGCTCACCTCAGTCTGTAGATGCCAGCATGTCATAGCCCCTCCCGGGCAGCCTGTGGTGGCTTCCTGAAAACTAAACTTGTTGGAAACAGCTCGTAGAAATCTTCCTGTCCAAACAAAGGATGGACTTGGGAGGCATGGGCGACAGGGTATGAGGCTTTAATTTTCTTTTGCAAAAGGGTGTCCTTCCCACATGCAAGTGGAGACACACCGAAAGCATGGTCTGGAGGGATTTATATTCCTAGCTCGCAAGGCCCTCCCCCCGCCGTTTCCCGTTGGCGGGATTCACAGTCTTCCCGGGAAGGTCTAAGACATTGGCTCAGGGCCACGTTCATCACAACATCACATCCTAATCCCTCATCCCTCCTTCCTGTCCCTGTCTGGTCACCTGATCGGGTATGGCACGAAAATGTAAAGATCCGCCATCTTGAACAGTGTGCCACCGTTGCCGCTAGGTGACGCTCACAATTCCCCCCTTTTCTTTTTATAGCTATTTGACACATTTTCGTTTATTCTTAAGAGTTACTTGTCTCTCAAATCTCTTTAACATGGTAAGAGCTAGGTGACTCTCAAATTTTTTTTCAACATATCGTAACTTATTTTATCAGGATTAGGCTGCGACCGGTTAGTCAGTCAGGCTTCCCTTTTGGCGTGATTCAAGGGTTTGTCCCTTGAAAATTATTTTTATAAGCCCTTGAATTAGGCCCTTGATACAGAAAATAGTGTAATAACCCAGGGCTATTATTAGTCTTCCAGCCATTAGGGTAAGGCGAGATAAGGCAGAAGCCATTACTTCCCTCATCTCCTTAAGCCAGTACTGCCCATCCAACATGGCATAAATTCCCCTCCTCTTGGCTAGGATCTTGTACATTAACCTGTTTGTTTCCTTGTCATCTTACTGGTTGTATCTAATTGTTTAAATATGTTCTAGATGACATCCCTTGTGTAATTAATGGACTTTTGTTGGTTATAGAAGACATCATTTATCCAGTCTAGATTTTTCTTAGCCATATTGAGCCTATTTTTAGGAAAATTTCTGGGGCTAGACGATCTATTAAGGATTACAAATCTTTTCTTAGTCCAAAATAGAGCTGAGGCCTGGAAAGGCTGCTGAGGCCTGTATGCCAGAATGGAATGGAGAGCCAGTTGAACCAAAGTGTAGGTCTCATTCCAGTCAGCCATGAGGTTTTCAAGCAGTGCCCTCCCGCAGTACCACCAGACACTTGTTTGGGCCCCAGTCAGAGCAGACTGGTTGTTTGATTTCTCAAAGGACAGGCCTTTATCACATCGAGACATGGTTCCCATGACCTTTAACCGTCTCTCCTGCCTGGAGAGGCATAAAGTATAGTTAGTGTCAAGGAGTGAGGGTGCGAAGACTTCCGGGGTCCTCTGCCTTGGTCCCTTATTATCTGGGAACTGCAGTGGCAGCATCCAGCAGGATGCATTACCCCAGGCCACATTGTCCTGTGCACATGTGTGTAATCCCACACTTAGGAGGCTGAAGCAGAAGGATTGCTGAGAGTTTGAGACCAGCTTGGGCCACATTTTGAGTTTAGGACCAGCCATGACTATACAGTGAGACCCTGTCTGAAAACATACATACATACATACATATATATGTATAAACATACATATATGTGTATACATATATGTGTGAGTGTGTGTGCATGTGCGCATGTGTGTGTGTGTATGTGTGCAATCTCTTGTCTCAATAAACTAGGATTTCATCCTGCTAAGGTCTAGCCTGAGATCACATTAAAAACTAGAAGATTACTTGCTGGATAAACATAAAATTAAGAGCCATTTCAGTAATATCTTTCTCTTGGATTCATGTTTCTAGGATTAAACAAGGCCTTTTACTCGGGGGAAGGAAGTATTTCTTTTTTGATGACTGTAGGACATTCAGGCTCAAGCCCCCATGACCTATGGGGAAAGGCTGCTCTTCTTGTCTACTTGTTTTCTGCTAAGAACTTGTTAAAAAACTTCCATCATTACCAATTTCCTCATGACCGAAAGTACTGGTTAAGATTTCCAGGAGTATTGCTTACTTTATATTTGTTAACTAGTGACCTGGATAATATTTGAAATCTGTTGTCCTGCATGAGGTTTATGGTAATTTGTGCTATTTGATATGGTTTAGAAGGAGCTTACCAAGCTGGGGGTGTAAGTCAGTGATTAAAATGATTGCTTAGCATAAAAAAGACCCTGGGTTCAATTCCCTGGCACCACATAAAAATTTGCCAGGTGTGGTTAGCACATGCCTATATCCCAGCACTTGGGAGGCTCAGTCGGGATTGCTGTGAGTTCGAGGCTAGCATGAGTTATATATAGTAAGTTTAGGGCCAGCCTAGACTACAGAGAGAGACCCTGTCTCAAAAAAAAAAAAAATATATATATATATATATATATAAAGAGAGGCTTACTGTTTCCTTTGATTCCTATAACACTACAAAGGACTAACATATCAGACTTTCCACTTTACCGACTGTTCTCTGTGAGCGCACGGACTTCAGTCTCTGTTTTTTCCCCCAGGGTCATCTAGTAGCAGACACCCAAATCAGGCAACTCCAAAGAAAAGTGGTTTAAAGAATGGCCAGATGAAGAATAAAGATGATGAGTGCTTTGGAGATGATATTGAGGAGATACCGGACACAGATTTTGATTTTGAGGGGAACCTGGCCCTTTTTGACAAGGCAGCTGTGTTTGAGGAGATTGACACCTATGAGAGGAGAAGTGGTACCCGATCCCGGGGCATCCCCAATGAACGGCCTGCTAGGTACCGCCATGATGAGAACATCCTGGAATCAGAGCCCATTGTCTACCGACGGATCACAGTGCCCCAAAATGTGAGCAAGGAGTTCTGCACGGGTGAGTTGTACTATGCTCCATGCTCCACAGGCTGCTCTTCTCTTTCTGTTATGCCTGAAGCACAATGATCCAGTTTCTGAGTTGGAATCACACTAGGAATGAGCTTAAGTGGCATGGTATTTGGCCCAGTATTATTATCTTTTGGAGTTTGCAGCCAGTTGGTACCATTTCAGTGAGGGGGGTGGTTTTTCCACATCTGTTTGTACCCTGTGTCTGACGTAATCTGTTCTGTAGTTGATTTATGTGATTTGTGTGTGATATAATTAACAGTGGGAATACAGGGGCAGAATACCTAGATTGAAATCTGTTTTTACTGTGACTCTCTGGTATTGTCTGTGTATTTCACCAAAAATGCAACTCTGTTGTCGTGGGCCAACAGGAGACAAGGCAGCATGGCACGCATATGTAATTTACTGAAACTTTCAACTTTAGCCAGTGATTTCAACTGTTAATCTTCAACTATTTTTTCAATGGGCAAGAAAGGAGTACAACAGAGTTGCATTGTTACCTTTATGCAGTGCTTTGTGGTTGAGCCCAGAAGAAGCAAATAATGAAGTTACCATGCTGTGTGAGAGAGGTGAAGGAATAGTTGATAACTACAGTGAAGAGGGTTCTGTAGAGTCAGGGGCTTGAGTTATGAGGCCAGAGGAAGGCTACCAAGCCTGCACCCTAATCTATAGTGTGGTATAATACTTGTCAAGTAAATAAGACTGTAGGAAAGCATCTAGCACAACATTCGGATTGTAATTGTCACTCAAGAAATTCTTGAATTCAAATATAAATTGCAAACTTGGCCTCAGTAAGATATTGCAGAGCATTGTTATTTACAAAATACCTACTGTGTCTTAGACACTAGATACTAGACATCCCTAAGTCATAATCTGTGACCTCAGAGGCCTGGAGAGTAGGCAGCAGCCAAATGTGGAAATGCAGGAATAATAGAAGTAGATACAAGGTTTAGTGGTGGCCAGAGGAGGAGGGCGGGGAACTGGTTCAGGAGAAGCAGCATAATAGTTAATTCTCCTTTGCTGTTTGCTGTGTTCCAAGCACCATTCTAAGTGCTGTGTGTGATTATCTCACTTATTTCCATGGCACTTCCATGAAGTGGTTTTGTTATGCCACCATTTGTTATTACCACCATTTTGCTGGAGCTGGGGGTTTAACAAAGGGCCCCTCTTCTGAAGCTTCACACCAAGCTGCATTCCCAGTTCATTTTTTATTTTTATCTTGAGACAGTGCCTTGCTAAGTTACACAGGCTAGGCTCAAACTTGTGATCTTCTTACCTCAGCCTCCCAGAGTGCTGGCATTACAATGTTGCCCAGCCCCACTGAACTTTTGATCAGAGTGACCTTAGAGTCACGTCAATTCTTTGTTCCACAGGCTCTGATAAATTTTTCTCTGCTTGTGATCCTTTAAGGGTAGACCTTCCATTTAGCCTGCACTTGCTTGCCACCGTGTAGCCCCTTCTCATCTCACATGTAGAGAAGCACAGGTGGGAGCAGTGGGATGCTCTTGGTGCTGGCACTGCATCTCTACAGCTGGCCTGTCAGCTTTGCCTGAAGGATGATCCTGCACTGTCTGCTGAGGTTCCAGAGCACCAGAACCTGAGCTAGAGTTGCTCCTTACGGTATTGCAAAACCCAGTGAGAGTGTAAGTGAAGCACTCTGGTCTGAGCCCTAAGCTCCGCCTTCCCAGGCCCATTTCTCTTGACTGCTCCTCAGAAGGGGACAGCTGGTGAAGCCACAGGTGGCAAGTTCCTACTGGATTGTGACCCTGCTCTTCCTCCCTTAGCTAGCTAAGTTTTGAGCCTCAGCAGGAACATTTCTTGCTCTTTGGGCAAATTTGGTTTACCTTTCTAGGCTGACAGTTGTCTTTCACAGCGGGCATTCCCTCTGCTTGTGAGCACTGGCTACTTTCCTCTGCTTTTTGTCACCAAGAGTCCCTCAGAGATCTTCAAATAATTCTTAGACTGGCAGTGCTTTTTTAAAGTAGGTACCTAAAAATCTGTTCTGCTTGTATGTGGAGTGTATATGCCTGCATTTAGGAAGAAATAAATTTGGATTTTAGACACAGTCACTGGCATCTGGGCACAGTGGCACATGCCTGGAATCCTGATTACTCAAGAGGCTGAGATGGGAGGATCATGAGTTTGAGGGTGTCCCTTGTCCTCAAAAAAGGAAATGACAAAAAAAAATGTGGCCACTGAAGAATTTCCCACCTTGAGGTAAGGAGGAGTTGTGCTCCTGAAGGCTCCTCACTTGCCACATTGGGCTGCAGGCACACCCTGTGCATGTATGAGCCTAATGTGCTTCCCTGTGTACACCAGCCCTGCCTCATTCTCCTGGCCTGTGTTCACAGGTGAGAGCAGTTGGAGGGACAGCTATGGGAGGCACAAGAAGATAAATTCTAGGAGGCATTCTGAATCAGAACTCCTGAGCTGGTAATCTTATGCTCCTGTACCATCTAGATGGCGCAGGAGCTTTTACCTGAGCACTGCTAATGCTCCCGGCTTCTGAAGTTGTGTCTCTGCAGTAGACCGCCTTAACAGCCGCTTGCTTGTTTTGGGGAACCTCAGGTTCTAGTAGAGCCTCCAGTGCCAGTAGTACATGAAGTAATCCGTCCATTTAGCTTGGAAATCTTCAGTGTTTCTGGGCCTGCCTAATCAGGCAGGTGGTTGTTATAGACTGGAAAGGCTTGGTTGTGGTTATTGGTAATGTCTGGAGGTTTTAGGTAGGGCATTACTACTAAGACAGGTGTCTTGCTGGATTCTGATCCCGGTAATGAACCTTGGGCTTTCTATAGGCAGTCTACTGGAAAAGGCTTCATAGTAACTTATTGTCAGTTTTCAGAGTTTAAGCTCAGACTAAGTAAGGGCTGGAAGATCATAAGCCTTGTGCATTATGGTCAGATGGTCTGAGTTTTTGATCAAACTACTAATTACTCATTCCAGAACTGTGCTGATCTCTGCTAATATGCTGGCTTTGCTAATGTATTTTGGGATTTCAGTAGCACAGGGATCTAGCCAGAGTGATTTCAAGAGTATCCACCAGAGTATCGTCCTTAAACTCAACACATCAAAGCTAAGTTATTCGTGTCCACCCATACCCCGACACTTTTAAGCATCCACCATGAAACTTTGGAGCCACCTTTCCCTCTTCTTTCCCATAAATACTCAAGTGTGGAAAGGAGTTAGGAGGCCATTTTTTCTAATTTCATCACAGATATTGAGGATCCCTTGTATAATAGCTCTGGTAGAAAGTTTTCCTTTATACTTTGTAGTATTCATTCTCCAGATTTTCTGCTTTCAAAATTTCCCCTGAAATTTTCATGACTTTTTAGTTTTTGTGCTATAACATATGTTACCACTGTCTCTTGAAATCAGTTCTTTTTTTGGCTTTTCTGACCCCATTTTCTGTCCTTCATTCCGTATAAAATAATTTGTATGGGCTGGAAGAATAGCTCAGTGGTTAAAGCAAGAGCTACACAAGCGCTAAGTACCTGAGTGAGTTCAATTCCCCAGCACCATATAAGCTGGGTGTGGTGGTGCACACCTGTAATCCCAGCACTTAGGAGGCTGAGGCAGGCAGGTTGTCCTGAGTCCAAGGCCAGTCTGGGCTACATAGTTGAGTTCAGAACCAGCCTGAACTTCAGAGTAAGACTGTGTCTCAAAAAAAAAAAAATTTTTTTTTTTTGTATAAAACAACTTGGCTTTTTTTTTTTTTTTTTTTTTTTGACGAGGGGTGGGGTGTGATAACATGGTGCTACTGTGGTTAAGTCCATGACCTCAATACTGAGTTAATAGTTGGGGAACTCTTTTTATTTTTTATTTTGAGACAGGATCTCACTAAGTCATTCAGTTGCCCAGTTGAGCTGGAACTTGTGATCCTCCTGACTTAGCCTTCTGTAGTGTTGGGATTACGGGAGTGTTTGAGCTATCTTGCCAGGCTCACACTTGACTTTTTAAAGCCTTCTGAAGTCCGGTGCTGACCAGTACTCTGAGCTGAGCCTTCATACCAGCTGCTGGGTCTTGTGCTAGGATGTTTCCGTCACCACCTGTGACACCCATTCTGGCCTCTGGAATTTTGTCCGTGGTTCTTCCTTACCCTCACTTAGAGTCTCTCTTCTGTTGTAAATACAGTCCTGCCTGCCTTCAAGGCACAGTACACATTGAGAACTTGACATATATCTCCTGCCTGTAGCTCTTGGTTTGAAATCCTACTTGAAGTTTGTCCTCAGAATAACACAATTTAGGACTGTTGTATATTCTCCCTGATGCTTGCGCATATGTATTTTTGTTTCCAGTGGATTCTAAGACAGTAAACAGCATCTATTGTAATGGTCTATTGTCTCTCTCCTGGCCCTTCCCATGCCACCACTGGCTTGATGTTTTATTCCTCTGCAAATACTTGATTGTACTTGGAAATACTTAACTCTGTTCATATTTTCTTCTCAACTTTTTATATTGAAAAATATTTCAAAACTTTCAGAAAAGTTACTAGAATACTGTAACAAACAGCTGTATACCTTCTATTTAGATTTACCAATTTACCATTTAATACATTTACTTTATAGAAAATAAATATATATGCACATTTCTGAACCATGGGGATTTAGTCCCACTCACTATTACATTTCACCCCTAAATACTTCCTCGTGTTTCCAGTGGGATATTAGTTGCTCTATAAAACCACACTACAAGATTGCTGTCAGCTGAGTATGGTGGCTCTTGCCTATAATTCCACCAGTCTGGGAGGTTCAGGCAGGAGGATCACAAATCAAACCCAGCCCAGGCTTCACTTAAGAGAGACCTTGTTTTAAAATTTAAAAATCTAGCTAAGGATATAGTTTAGTGCAAGGTCCTCAGTTTGGTCCCTGGTACTGCAACATGAATGAATGAATCTTTCAGGAAATTTTAAATTAATACAAAATATTATCAAATATATGCAACGTTTTTAATTGTCCCAAAGTGTCCTTTTTAGCTGTGCTTTTAATCAGTCATTGTACATTATAGTTAGTTGTTTCGTCTCTTTTATATCTTATCTGGAATAATTTCCACAATATTTTTGTTGCCATTCTAGCGTGTATGAAGAGTTGAAACCAGTTGAAGGCAGAACATCCCTTAGTTTTGATTTTTCTGTTTACCTCTGATTTGATTTGCATTAATACTTGTTCTCCAGGATTTGAGTGAGGCTGTATGTTTCCCAAGGCATTGCACTGGGACTATTCTATATCAGTTTGTCCCATCACCGGGGCACTTGGTAAGGTGTTGGCCCACCAGTTTTTTCATTGTAAAGATAATTTCTGTCTTCATAATGAGTCGGTTATCTTATTGAGAATTCTTGGTCGCTTGAGTTCAAAGCTTTTCCCAAGGAGCTTTGACCTGGAGGAATGAAGCCCAGTGTGGGTCAGGGTGGGTTTAGTTGTAACTGGGAGAGAGGGGAAAGAAGAATTAGAAGCATCTTTCCCACGGGTGTCTTCGGTAACATTGAGCACTTATTCAGCTTCAGAATGAAATGTCGTGAGGCCACCTCAAGTCTGAGCCCAGGTTTCCTTCCCATTGGCCCATTAATTCTGCACATATTTTTGTAGCGTCTCTCCAAAGCACTGTTTCCCAAGCATTGTGCTGGCCCCAAAGGCCCAGTGGAGAGTAAGAGTGGTGATAAGGCAAATGTGATGATTCTCTGCAGGGAAGCTTAAGTCTAGCAAAGTAGGTAGTTCAGAAAGTAAAGAGTGTTACAAATACATTAAATACAATTAAGGAGGTAAATAGTATGCTGGGACCAAGGAGTGTTCAGTTGAGACCTGAAGAATACAGACACAGCCTGTGTGACACTAACAACATGAGAGAAGAGAATGTGCCGGAGGAGGGAAGCCAGGAGTTTGGAGTGTTCAGGCACTGGAAGGAAGCCAAAATGTCTGGAATCTTTGGATGATGTATACAAGGTATAAAGGTTATAAGGTACCACACCAGATCATAGAGACTTCCCGAGCCAGGATAGAGTGTATTGGGAATATATATTATTGGTGCCTGGATGAAATGTATTACGTGTATGTACTTAGGCTCCTTATAACAATTCTTTATTGCTGGGCCCCATAGTCAAGGCCTGTAATCAAGCATTTGAGGCTGAGTCAGGAGGATCTCAAGGTGAACCTGGGCAGCTTGAGACCCTGTCTCAAAATTTAAAAACCAAAAAGTGGACTGGACATGCAGCTCAGTATGGAGGCCCTGGGTTCAATCCACAAGAAATAAAAATAAATACAAGGGGCCCAGAGAAATGGCACAATGGTTAAAGCACTTGCCTTGCAAGCACAGGGCCCTGAGTTCAGTTCCCCAGCACCACATAAAGCAGGGTGTGGTGGTGCACACCTGTAATCCCAGCTCTCCAGAAGGCTGAGGCAGGCAGATTGTCCTGAGTCCAGGGCCAGCCTGGGCTACACCGATGAGTTCAGGATCAGCCTGGGCTACAGAGCAAGATCCTGTCTCAAAAAAAAAAAAAAAGAAAAAGAATAAAATACAACTCCTGATGCTTCTTTCAGAGATAGGCTTGATGCCAAATTGCATTCTGCAGTAATTTTAATGTAGATCTACAGGGCCTGTGTATGCACTGATGGTCTGAAGATCCCAATTTACCAGTGAGTGGTCTTGTATCTCAGAAGAACCAGTGTGATACAACCACCCCGCTTTGTGACTGTGGTAGGACAGATGCAGCGTTCGGTGCCCATTAATGAACGCCTCTCAGTGTTGATGAGCCACACAGCCTTTCCAAATAAAGTTCCACATCGTGTACCCACTGAGTTAGATCTGAGGAGGTGCTTTGTTGTGCGAATCTTGTCTTGCAAAAGGACTGGGTGGGTTTGGAGAAGAAGGAAAGCTTGGACATGGTGCTATAGGGTGTCTGAGGGTGGGAAGTGCCACCGAGTGTGTGAGAATATGTGTGTGTGTCCATAGGAAAGGCGAGATCTGAGATGAAATGTATTGGAATGAGCAGTGCAGAGGTGATGCCATAACAGGTAAACTTCAGGCGTGTGTGATGCAGGTCATTGAATTCCATGGCCCCAAGAGGCAGCCCAGACAGTGCTGTGGAAGTGAGCGGTGCAGGAAGGAGTCTTTTTTCCAGTACTACACGTGCTTGAGTTGTTTCCCTGATATCTGAAGGTCAGCCCAGTCCTAAGGAGTGGTCTGCATATCACGAACTGGTTGTAATTATATCTTCCTTTGGTGTTTTACCAGCAGCTGTAAAATATATATATATAAATATTCAGAGAAACTTCACCAACTGATTTTACTGTCATGATTCCTGAACAATAAAGATCCACTTTCCGGCCCAGATGTAATTAGGTTTGGCTTTTTAGCAGCTATTGTTTATAACTTACACAGTATTCTTGGTTCCCTTTCTTTAGAGTTTTATTGCCTCTCCCTGTTTCTGATAAGCCAGCCCAACTAGATTGACTTTTGGTGTAAATGTTTACAGGAACATTTTGTGGTCCTTGCCTCCTCTTCTTCAACCCTGCTACTGCCCAGTTGTGAACAGAAAGGATTCTGGGCCTTCTTTCCCTGGGTGACAGAAGTAAGCTAATTTGTCCGCAATACTCCCTGTCTCACCCAGATAGGTGGGGAGATGGCAAGAGGCTCCGGTCCCAGTTGCACCTTGTAGCCAGCCAGCGTGGAGCGAGCTCTCCTTTCCCTGGTCCATGAGTTTTGTGCCTTTAAGGACCATAAGGGGAAAATAGCTGTTTAGTCCCAGAGAGCCATCAGAATGGGAGGGGGCTGAGTGTACCCAGAAAGAAAGCTTGATTATGTCAGTCGGTCAGGGGCCCAAGCTGTTTCAAATCCAGCAGAAAGAGTCGTGATAAATCATCAAAGGAATGCATACTTGAGTGACAGCTCTACTATGCGTGACTTTGCTTGTAAAAGGATATTTGAAATAGTTAGGTGCATGACTTATCTGACAGATTTGAGGTTGTTAGTGACTTACCACTCTTGAAAACTCAGCCTGCTTTTTCACACTATTATCAAGGGCTCATAATTAGTTCTGAAAATATGCGTGTGTCTGAAGCAAGCCATAATCAGCCGTTGACATGCAAGGTCCGGCTGTAGCCTCCAGCACTGACACGTGAGAAACAAATGACTTGACACTTCAGAAGGAGGTCCGCAGAGCGACTCTGCACTTCACAGCATGATCTGTGGCCTCTGCCCAGAATGGAGACAGGACTTCTGTTAATTGAGGTAGAACCACTCAGTTAACCAACAGGATAGTTCATTTTGATATGTTAGGCATTTTTAATTATTGCTGTTACATTAAGTTTTCCTTATTCTGCTTTGTTTTGAGAGGACCCAGACCTGTGTAGGGTCAGTCTTGGTGCTTGCTTTCCTATTGCTAACAAGTGCAGCCATCGCCTCACACTGTGTGGTGCTAAGAATTACTCAGGGAGGTTTGAACAACTGATAGAACTCTAGAGGTTTCCTTGTGAAATGCCCCTTGGGGAAGGCAGGTTTTTCTCTGTAGGCTCTAGGACAACGGTATGATGACAGTTAACTGAAAACTTTCATTTTAGAGTTAGGCCAGTGCCCAGATAGCATCATTCATGTTTGAGCACTCTGTAAGAACTCCCCTGGGTGTGTTAGTAAGAGTAGCCGGAACAGGTAGGGAGGTGAGCGCTGAAGAAGTAAAAGGTTGTTTTTCCTACGTCGTTGTAATTCAGTATAATTGAGAGCACAGGATCTAGAAAGGCATTTGAGTCAACCAGACAAAACCAGTTATATGCATTCCTACAATGACTTGCTTATTGGAATCTATGTATGGGGCTGTAAGAGCAGCACGGCAGTTAGGGCACTTGCCTAGCAAGCCAAAGCCCTGATTTCGATTTCCCAACGCCCCACAAGCTGAGTGTGGGTAGCACACTCCTGTCATCCCAGCACTCAGGAGGCTGAGGCAGGAAGGCTGCTATTAATTTGAGGTCTGCTTGGTCTACCTGTTGTGTTCAGGACCAGCCTGGACTACAGAGCAAGACACTGTATCAAAAAACAAAAGACTAAGACAAAAAAAAATTTATGCATGGTGCTTTGCCAGCCTCTGAAACCAAATAGAGTACTTTGGCTGGCAGTGAGTCTGCTCCGTGGGGCTAGCCCGTAGGCCTTGGCATTGGTAAGGTGACACTGACGTCTTGGAGGAAGATGGCCTTGGTTCATAAGGAAAAGAAGCTGTGCATTATTGATCACAAGTTTCAAGTTTACAGTTTCTTTCCTTTCTTGCTTTTCTGGACAAGATCCTGCAGTGTCACTAATGTGCCCATCCTGACATACATTTGAGCCATTAGGACCCAAGTCCTTTTTGTGCCATACTTTGAGTGGCCGGATTCTCCACAGCCTTTGTAGAGTTGTCTTTCTTTGTGGTGAATAAAACATGTTTAAGATTGTGTTATTTTTAAACCCTCACCAAAATTACTTTTATTTGTATTTGCTACATAAACCGAGTAGCAGTTAATGGCACTGGTCATTAGTTCACACGTGAAAGTTCATGAAGTCAGTATATGTCATTTTGTGGGCTGGGGAAATATTTACAGCAGCTAGAGCACTTGCCTAGCAAGTGCAAGGCCCTGGGTTCAATTTCCCAGCACTGCAGAAGCTGGGCATGGTGGCACATGCCTATAAGTCTGCCACTTGGAGGCTGAGGCAGGAGGATTGCTAGGAATTCAAGGCCAGCCGGAGCTCCATAGAGAGTTCAGGAACAGCCTGGAGCCAGTCTGGAAAAAATAAAAACTATAGGGCCCCTGCCCCTGTACCTGTGAAATTTGAAGATATAATCCCATGGAGGAATAGAGTATGGCAGTTTTCTTCCAGTAAATTGAGGATTATGGGGGAAAAGATACGAATGTATCCAGTTGAATGACCCAGCAGTCTTGGTAAAATTATATCAGGTACGTATTTTGTGGGGTCTTTGGCTCTTAATTTCTTTTTTTTTTTTAATTGAAACAGGCCCAGTGGTATAGGTTTGCCTTTATTCATTATTTTAAAAGCTATGCTAAATCATTTTTAAAAACTAACCTGAGGCATTTTATTACAAAAAGTCAGTATCATATATATAAGCTGATATGAACCTAAAATTCATACACTTACTTTTTAGCTTGACCTTCCAATAAATCTTTAGCTTCATTGATTTTGACTGCTGCACATATAGATCCTGCTTTGTCTGGATGACACAGAGCATAAGTCATCAGTGAGAGTCTCTTATTTTTCCTTTATTAGTAGGGCTTGTACCTAGTATTAATGCTGCTTCCTGTTTTCTCATTTTGGGTTCAAGTCTACCTCTGTAGTAGCCATTGGGGGCAGATTTTAGTAGATTTTGAAAAATTATTTTACTTGAGGTTCCATATGCTTTATGACTGTAAATCATTAACAGCCTGCAAATCCTGCAGCAGCAGTGGTCAGTCCAGCAGCCACCACAGTACTGCCGTGTTTTGGGCCTCGTTCTCCTGCTTCCACTGGGAATGTGGTTTATCTCAGCCCAAAGGCCATAGCCACTATCTATTCGCCTTTACTCTGTTCATTTATTTTCTACAGATGTGTCTTGTACCACCATGACCAGCCTGTGTGATGCTGGGGAATTGAACCCAGGATCCCACACTTGCCAGGCAAGCACCTTAACCACTGAGCTACACCTTCAGCCCTTCTTGCCTTGTTTTTTTTTTCCCCCACAAACACTGCTTATTTGAAAATGGACAGTTGGACCATTTGGCAAGTGACTCAAATCCATTTGGTGTTTTACAATCTTCATTTATAACAGATCTGTGAGGGCTAGAGCAATGGCTCAGCGGTTAAAGCACTTAATAAGTACCAAGTTTGCTTACTAAGTACCGAGTTTGATTCTCTAGCACCACATAAGCCAGACGTGGTGGCAAGTGTAATCCCAGCACTTGGGAGGCTGAGGCAGGATTGCCATGAGTCCAAGGCCAGCCTGGGTCTTGAGTGAGACCCTGTGTCAAAAAAAAAAAAAAAAAAAAAAAAAAAAAAAAAAAAAAAAAAAAAAAAAAAAAAAAAAAAAAAAAAAAAAAAAAAAAAAAAAAAAAAAAAAAAAAAAAAAAAAAAACCATCTCTGAAATCTCTTGCAGTACACTGTGGAATAATTTTTCTCAGAGCTAGTCCTCTGTAATAATAGATGAATCGGCTATAACCGTAGAGAGCTGTTCACAGAGTTATACTGTTCCCTGTGAGATCTGATGTTGTAATGAGAATCTTGGGAAAAGTAAGGAGCAAATTGTCTGTAGCTTCATCACAGCCTTTTCATCATTAGGGTCTATTGTAGTGTTACCATAGACTTGTTGGTTGTCAGTGGTCTGTTGACTTTGGGGGAGCCTTATCCCCAAGAGCTTCTCTTTAAGTTTCTTCTTAGCTGCCAACTTTTCCTTCTGCTGTTGCTGCTTCTATGGTGTGAACATTAATTGTTTCCACTGCCTATTCTTAATCTTGGAAATGCTGAAGTGTGGCAGGAAGGCAGCTGTTTTAGGGGGTTGGATCCTGCTCTCAGTGGTCCCATCTCTAGCATCTTCATCTTCCTGAGGTTCTTTGATAGCAGCTTTCCTTTTCAGGCTTTTCTTCCTGCTGCCACCGCTCTTTTCCCCAGCCTTTGCCATGTTGCTCCTGTCAAAGATTCTTTTAAGTAGCTTATAGCAAGTAATTGTTTACTTTGAGAAAACAAGTCGCTAGTTGAATTTTTTCAACAAAGAAGAGCTATGTAGAAGAAAGAAGAGGAAGTGGGGAGTGTATGGGATGCCTAAGTCTTCCTGCCTTGAAACTGATGAGAAAGTAAGGTTCACAGGGTCAGAGAGTCATCTAGTTTGTCTCACGTCTTCAGGAAGATGAAGGGAAGATGATTGATTGACAAGTTGCTATTCTATGCTATGTTCCAGCCTTTTTTTTTTTTTTTTTTTTTTTGGTAGTACCAAATACATCATGGTAGATTCAGCCATCATGGTCTAAAGCTAAACTGCTAAGAGAAGCTAACTCTGACCCTGCTGTGTTGATCTGGAACAAGTTGGCACTTGGTTTGTCATCTACCACTTGTCTCTAGAAGGCTACCTGGAGTATACCTTGGTCTCAGAAAGAGGGTGAGGGTGAGCCTAGTGAGTGTTGGTCTTAAAATATTAGTATTTGCGGAATCTCAGATAGAATGACATTTGTTTTAGAACCTGCTTTTACATGACCACTTCCCCCGTCTCTCTTTGTCGCTCCTTTTGAATCACAGACTCTGGCCTGGTGGTCCCAAGTGTTTCCTATGAGCTGCATAAAAAGCTCTTGTCTGTGGCTGAGAAGCATGGGCTGACCCTGGAACGGAGACTGGAGATGACGGGTGTGTGTGCCAGCCAGATGGCACTGACCCTGCTTGGAGGACCCAACAGGTAAATGCTCCTAAGTGGCAGGGTGAAAGTGGGTGGTAATGCTCTGACTAGTCACCCCAACAGCATCAGCATCTTGTGCACAAGAGAGATCCCTAGACAGCCACTGCTCAGCGCTTGGGAGCCTCCCGCAAATCACTCCCCTGGATGCTGCCAGATTGGTTTTCTCCTCCTGTAACCCAGCTCCTGAGGCCCTTACTCATCCCGCTCTTCCTTTCCTTCCTGTCAGCAGCTGTCTGGCTTTGAGATTCTTGCTAATTCTCACAGCTTACTTCTAGAAACCTTCAGAGACCTGGCCTGTGACACTTGCCCTTCTTTAAGTGTCTGGGATATGAAACAGTCTTGAGCTTCATCCTTGAGAACTTCTAGAACCACCCTACTGGCTGGGTAGGGACCGTATGGGATTGGCACCTTCCTCTCTTCCCTTTGGCTCATGGATTAGGAGCAGTGCCTTATTTTACCAGTGAATACCTACTGATACCATGTAGCAAACTTGGTCATACTAGAGATATGAAGAACTCAACTGTGCCAATATCCAGTAGCTCTGAAGGTCTTTAGAAAGTCTAGTGCCATGGTAGAAGAAACCAGGTTCCCCAGAAGTTCTTCAGCTGTGCTTAGATAAAGGCATCTTGTGCTTCTGGAGCAATCTTGATTAAAGCAGGCTTGGTCCAGCGTGGATGGAGTAAGATTTCCCCTCCTTTCTCCTACATAGGAGAGGGTGATGATTTTTCCTCCTTGTTCCTTCCCAGCTGTCCTGGGTCCCTGGTGCTCCTGTGCAGGGAAGAGCAGAAAAGGCTCCTCTAGGAAGCAGTGTGTACGGTGCCCACAGAACGAGCGTCCCCCACAGCTGCTATGTGCGACCTCCTCCCAGAGCTGCTACAGGGCCAGGTCCTGGAATGAGCTCCCTTAGAGGTGTAAGTTCCTTTCCAGAAACAGTAGTTTTGCCCAGCTACTTCAGAGGCTTAGATGGATCACTTGAGCTTACGAATTCAAGACCAACTTGGGCAGTCATGTCAAAAATAAAGCCATGAAACACAGAAACAGTAGTTTTGAGGCAGGGGCTAGACATCCTTAACAAGTTACTTTTATGTCTAGTCTGTTTTTTCTTGGGCCTGGCCATCTTTGTGCCCGTCTTCTCGGTCTGAGCTCTCCGAAGGTTTACCTCTGTCTTTTGCTTCAGTTACCATTCGCCTTTCAGAGTCAAATCCACAGTTAGCAACCCTGGTGCTTAGTGTATGCCAAGTGCCCTGTGGCTTCGCTTCATGCTTTCACGGCAGAATTGCCTGTGCTTCCCTCACTCATACCTGGGTATACAGATTGTAGCCCCATGTTTTGAGGTGAATAAGCTGTGGCTTAGAGACTTAAAGGACTGCTCAGGTGACACTCTGCTTCCAGTGCCTGTGGCTGGCTGAGGATACCAGCTCTGTTTTCATTCTAGTGAGGAGCAAGAATGCAAGCCCATTTGGGAACAGTTGGATGCCAGCAGCACTCTGCAGCATCTTTATGAAGGAAGATGCAATCATATTTCTCCTAGATGCAGAAATTGTAGAGATGATAAATAATTTGGTCTGTGTTGCTGACTTCCCCAAAATTTATTTGAAAAGAGAGGTAGTTAAGAAGCTTCTCTTTGGCTTGATAACATCTGTCATCATCCTCCCTTTGGGAGACCATGATTGTCACTATTTCCCTGCTAAACAGAGACGTAGGATTGCAGTCCATCCCCTTACCTTCCTGCCCTGTGAACCAGCAGTGCTTGCTGTCAGTTGCGACAGCCCCAGGGCTGTTGCAAGCCTCCTCACCAGCAGCTTTTCCGGCTTTTCCGAGACTAGAGGTTGCAGAGCTTTGAGAGCATTTCTCAGCTATGAATTGCAGGAAACTGGAAGTAACCACTTCATCCAAGGTGGCTGCCTCCTTGATAGTCAGCCTCATTTGAACACTGTGTGGCGGACACTGCCAAGTTCTGCACATCTCTTAACCACATGGCATCCTGTGATACAGGTGCTAGCATTATCTACAGCATTGCTTTTAGGAACTTAACGGCATAGTGGCTAAGTGAAGAGAACTTGGATTGAGGGCAATTTAGAACTATTCTAAAGTGATACCTGTGAGTTTATTAGAGGCTGAGGAAGAAAGGGGAAAGTGTGAGTCAGGGTTCTGAAGAAGTAAGTCTTGAGCTGGAGCTCAAGGAAAAGGTGGGTAGGTATTTGAAAAATAAAGGGGTTCCTGAGCAGGGGACACAGTTTGAACGTAGGCCGGAAGGAGCCTCCTAAGAGCAGGATCGGGGCTGGAGGAGTGGCACAGCAGTTAAAGCGCTTGCCTTGCAAGCACAATGCCCTGAGTATATGGCCCCATCGCCACAAAGCTGGTTGTGGTGGTGCCAGCACTCAGGAGGCTGAGGCAGGAGAATTGTCATGAGTCTATAGTGAGTTCAGGACCAGCCTGGGCTACAGACTGAGACCCTGTCTTAAAAAAAAAAAAAAAAAAAAAAAAAAAAACAGGAGCAAGTGAGCAGACATCCTTGCTGGAGTGGAGTGATGTTTGAGATTAAGCACAGAGAAGCTGCAGGGCTATGAAAAACCTCTTTGCCAAGCAGTTTGGATCTACCAGGTCCCCAGGAAGGAACCATTGTATTCTTGGCTCAGAAAGCAGAATTCTGGCCGCAGAGTTTTATGCAGTGAGCGCTGGGTGAACTCACTGGTGGGAGGACCCAGCAGTGAAGTGGCACTGAAGTGTGGGATCGTGGGGAATGAGCCCAAGACCTGTTGAACAACGGTGCCCGCCTGCTCAGGGTGGAGTGCGAGGGACTGGCCAGCTGTTAGCCGGTAACTGTTTCTTTGCTTCATATTCCAGGCTGAATCCCAAGAATGTTCACCAGAGACCTACAGTGGCCCTCCTGTGTGGGCCCCATGTGAAAGGGGCTCAGGGCATCAGTTGTGGCAGACATCTAGCCAACCATGATGTGCAGGTCATCCTCTTCCTGCCCAACTTTGTCAAGATGCTGGAGTCTATCACCAATGAGCTGTCTCTCTTTAGTAAGACCCAAGGCCAGCAAGTGTCCAGCCTCAAAGGTGAGTCCTAGAGCTCAGGGTCAGGCTCAGCGGCAGCACGTGTGCCTAGCACGCCTGAGGCCCGCCTGAGGCCCCCGGGTAGTTTGATGCTGTGGTGGTGCCACCCAGTGGTGAGAGATGGAAAGGTGCTGAGCATGTAAAGAGGACTGTCTCCTTGGGGGGAAGAGGGGCAATCAAGATAGTTCCTTTTTTCTCTTGGGGTTTTTTTTTTTTTTCTGTCTCTTATTCTTGGAACTGTCTGCTCCCCTACCCTTTCCCTTCATTTCACAAATACTCATGGAACATATTGCTGGTGCTGGGGACATAGCAGGCCTTTTTTTTTTTTTTTTTTTTTTTTTTTTTTTTTTTTTTTTTTTTTTTTTTTTTTTTTTCTTCTTTAATCATTGCCTGTGGAGCTCACATTAGTTTCCAAGTCAGTTTGTATTGTCAACACACTGGTACTAAGGCATGAGAACAAAACAGCTAAGAATGGCTTCAGCCATAGTAGCTGAGGTGCTGTCACTGACACAGGACTTGGCAGAAGGGTGGGGTTGGGAGAAAAGAGCTTAGTGGGAGATGCCTGTGGGGTGTGCAGGGTGACAGTGCGTGGGTCAGAAGTTATACAAAACAAGTGAAAGGAAGGAACCCAGCCCCGAGTTCTGACTGTACAGGCTAAAGCTGTGATAAGCCTGGAAGAGAATAGAAGCCAGGACCTATGGAGCAGACCTGCAAACCCAGTCCTTGAGAGGCTGAGGCAGAAGGATCACACGTTCATGCCCAACCTGGTGACACCTTGTCTCTAAGTCAAAAAATGGGCTGAGATGTAGCTTAGTATGAAGGTCCTAAGCCTAATCCCAAGTCCTACCCCCTGCTTCAGAGGGGGCGGGGAGAGAATAGAGGCAGAGAACAGATGTGTGTTTGAAGTCAGGAGCTGATTACCTAGCCACAGAGGCAGGGAGGGAGAAAGAAGAGCGAACAGTGTAGCAGGTGAAAGCTAGGTGAGGAAGGGAGTGTGGATGAGCTGTAACACAGAGCCACTCCAGGTGATGTTTGCAGAAGGATTGAGAATTGACCATTGAATGTAGTAGTGTGGCAGTGCTGACAAGGGCAGTCTCAAGTGCAGTAGTAGCCGCCAGGTTTAAGGGAAAGTGAGGGGAGAACTGGCACAGAAAGAGGGCATTATGGCTCATTAGGGGGCAGAGGTTGGTCCAGAACCTCAAGCTCCTGAGTCTCAGATGAGCTCCTGCAGGCACACAGAAGACAGGATGCCACTCTTAAAACTCTTGAGAGTCTTATGACTGAAATACTGCTGTAGTTGTATTCTAAGTAGGGAATCCTTCAGCCACTAGTTGGGAAAGGTTATTACTGTAGACTAGTTGCTGAGATGGGGGTCTGGGGTGGGTTGAAATCTCTGGCTGCCTGAATCAAGGCTTCTTATCCCAACTGCTCCTGTAGGCAGGTCTGAATGTGATGACCTTGAGTTTGATCTAATTTCTCTTTTTCTCCAGTTAATTCAAAAGGCTAGTACAATATTTTAATGCTTGTTGAGATTCTAGGGTCTTGGTTAGAGCAGAGAAGCCTTTTTCTTTGCTGGGAGACATAGCAGTGAATGTTTCTTTTCATTTGTAAGTTTTGGCTTAATGAAGAACCTATTCCCACGAGGGAGTGATAGAGGGCCGCTTGGCACAGTAACAGAACAAGTGTGCATGCTTGCATCTGACCACCCATCAGCGAGTCCTCACCCACATTTATGCTGGGCTTTCAGAAGGGCTCCCTTGTAAGGGCTGGCCCCCCAGGACCCTCTGCCTTGCCAGAGCCTCCATGTTCCCAGGGGTCAGTTGGACGAACAGACACCTGCCTGCAGGGTAGAGAAGGTAAAGCCTCACATCTGAGCTCTGCATGTTCACCAGGACAGTGCTTCCCCGCGGGGCAGCAGCCTAGCACCCAGCCCATCTAGGCCTTTGCCTGGAGCCGCCTCAGCCCTCGTGTTACTCTGGCTGATTTCTGCTCTAGGGATTTTTACATGACACTCTTTTCTGCCTGCAGATCTGCCCACCAGTCCTGTGGACCTGGTCATTAACTGCCTGGATTGCCCAGAGAATGCCTTTCTGCGGGATCAGCCCTGGTACAAGGCAGCAGTGGCCTGGGCCAACCAGAACCGGGCCCCTGTTCTCAGCATAGACCCTCCGGTGCATGAAACCGAACAGGGCATCGATGCCAAATGGTCACTGGCCCTGGGTCTACCTCTGCCACTGGGGGAGCACGCAGGTCGTGTTTATTTGTGTGACATCGGCATTCCCCAGCAGGTCTTCCAAGAGGTGGGCATCAACTATCATTCGCCCTTTGGCTGCAAGTTCGTCATCCCCCTGCACTCTGCCTAAAAGGGCCTGGGTGGACTGGACCCTGCAGTCCCCTGTGCTCCTACCCTGCATCGAACCATGTAACGAATGCCTTAAGGATGTGAAGCTTCATGGACCTTGATGTTAAGTTTTTCTCTTTTGGGCTAGTTTTTCTGTGAGAGTACAGAACAAACATAAAACTGGCCTTTTAAACTGCCTTTCAGCAGGGAAAGCTTTCCTACTGGGGAGCAGGGCAGGCAGCTGCTGAGCACAAGGACTCCAGGCCTCTCTCCGCCTGGCCCTAGTACCAGGTGGGGCTTTGTTTACAGACAGGCAACTCTCAGACTGTTTCAGGTTTACAGCCACTGGGCCTGGGTGAGCCAGGGCCTATTCCTGCCCTGTTTTTGCTTGTGGCATTGTCTTAACGCATCTGCCAGCCAGGCAGCCCTTCCTCTAATCGTGTAGATGTGGCACTGTTCACCGGAGGGCAGACCTTTGGTCTCTGTTCTGAGGACTGTGACAGCAGAGACCTTCCACTAGTTCTACCACAGGTTGAAGTGGAGCATTTGACCTTTTCTCCTGAGATGATCCAAGGTCTTTGTACGCCATCATTCTGAGATGCAGGACAGCGGGTAGCATTAGGGTGATGTTACTGTATTGGGATTTTATGCTGGTTTTCTGTTGTCTTCAGTCCAGGTATTAATGAGGGCCCATCTTTGCCAACAGTGCCCCTCCCCTCCGTACTGGAGTCTGAGACTTTGCCTAATCTGAGCCCAGACCCCTCAGGGTACAGCTTTTAAGGACCAGGATTGAGGAGGCCCAGGGCAACCTGGTTTTGACCTAGAGGAGGCTCTCGGTGCTTCTGACCTAGGTCACCCACTCCTTACTCACTCATCTGCACATACCTTCCCCTACTCTTCCGCCCCATCTAGTCATCCCCTGAAACTTCTTTGTGGCTGCCAACAAAGAGCAGGGCACATGTCCCTGCCCTGCCTGTGCTCTGCCCCAGCTCTTAGGTCTGGACCTGGAACCTTTTGTGGTTGTCAGCTCTAGACGTACAGACTTGGAATCAGCAGCCTGCCTCAAAGATGCACAAATGCACTGAGTTGTGGGTGAGCTAGCTATAAGGCTCAGCCTTGGGGAAACCCACAGCTCAGATCCAAAGGTGCCGTACCCTAGGACCCACATAGTAGAGGAGGAACCATGCCTGGAACCCTGGCAGGGCCCCTTGCATTTAGGGCCTTAGGCTTCCTTTTGCCATACACCCCCCCCCCCCCCCCCACACACACACACACATCCCAGGTAAGAGGTGGATAGACTTGCCAATGATTGTGGACACAGGGTAGGCATGGCACCATAGGTTTTGGACTGCTTGTCACTTTTCTTATAGCATAGCCAGGAACACATGGGAAAGGGCAGAGGGCTGGTTCCTCTTCCCTTTCCACCATCTCTCCAGTGGCGAGAGGGAGCCTGTGATACGCATCCTCCCAGAGCCTCTGTTCATTCTCAGGTCCAGGCAGTTCCCAAGCTGGGGCCCTCTCTAGAGGCAGGGCCACAATCCAGGGGGCATCCTGGTAAGACATTTTAGCAGCCAGCCATTACAGGTCTGGCTTCCTGAAATCTGAGGTGTCCAGCTGGGCATAGTGGACAGTGAGCTATAGCTCTGATCCTGAAGAATGCTAGTACCCGTACATTATTCTGGGTATTAGTGTGGCCGTGTTGAGAGGTCACTGAGTTTGTGCCCAGGCCACTTCCTGCCCTCAGCCTGAGCTCCCCCAGAAGTATTAAGAATGGGTATGGTCCCTCTATGTAGATGTAAGCTCTTTTTAGAAACATCTTCATTGGCCAGTCCCCGGGGGTCCCCAGTCTGGTGGCCATGCTTGGGCAACTAAAAACCAGCATACAATAAAGCTACAGGATGGAGTCTCGTGTGAATTGCTGTACAGGTTGTGCTGGGGTGGTGCCTCCGCTAGCATAGGAGCCTAATAGCCTCCTTGTACCCTTATGAGCCATGCCTGTTGGGCATAATCAGCCTGTTCAAGCCAGTGACAGGACTGGAAGGATGGTAAAACCAGACCCTGTCTGTCTCAGTGAGCTATTTCCTTCTAGGTTCTGTGGTACTGGAAGGTACATTCAGTTCTACCATGGGCCTGGGGCTGTTAGGCTTTTCGGTTTAAAGGGTTGTTCCCACTTTGGTCTTTTCACTTACTTGCCCTTCTGTGTCTGGCCCAGTTCACACTTAGCTCTCCACAAGCTGAGCTGCTAAGAAAGACTTTATTAATAAGGTCAGGAAAGGGAGAAGGCAAGGAGCCTGGAGATGGACACACTGGTACCAGGGGTTACAAACAGTAAGAAACACTTTATTATAACTTTACAACATATAAATAGCTTGGGTCAAATCTGTGCTTTCTGGCAGCTGGGGACCACATCTCCTCCTGCAGGCTCCTGCCTTCCTTCACATTGCACTGTTCATTGGGTGGTTCTGGCCCTGAGGCCTGGCGGGAGGCAGAGAAAAGGGGCCTGCAGCCCAGTCCTGCTCTCCATCTCCTGGTACTGGCCCGCTCCTGTCATCTGCTGGGGTTACGGCTGTTGTGGAAGGATCGCTCTTCTGGGGTCAGGCCAGCAAAGAACGGGTGGAGCAAGGCCTCTGCCAGTGTGATGCGCTGGGCAGGGTCAAATTCTAACATCCTCCGCATCAGGTCGAACAGCTGCACGTGCTCCAGGGAGTCTTGGAGCATGTAACTCTGATCAGGAACACAAGGTGCCACAGTGTGATGGCAGGGCTGTGGGGAAGCCACCGCAGTCCCCTGGCCTCTAGGGTACCTTGGCTGGTCTGGGTCGAGGAGGCAGGGAAGCCTCCTTGGAGGACTCTACTTCTGTCCCCTGGGGACACCACAGCAGCGCCTCTCATTTCATGCCTCAGTTTTAACCTGCTCAGTTCTCAGTGCTACTAAGTGTCTTGCTGGGTTGATACCTCTATTCCACATGTCAGGCAAGGGGGTAGAAGTTACCTCTGAACTCATAGTCCAGGCACCAAATGCAGCTGACAGCCTTCCGATGGCTACATTTAGGTCACACACCCCTCCTCCCCCACCGTCCCACACCGAGTCCTGCCTAATTCTTCCCAAAATTGAGACAGGACACATAGGAAGCAGCAGGCTCTGACAGTGGGCTCTTCTGGTGCTTCCCAGTTAGTTAGATCCATATACAGTGCCTGGGTGGGAAAGGGATTTGGCTAAGGACCCCTCGGGGCAGGCTGCAGGAAGTGCCACTGCTATAGCCAAAAGTCTGGGATGCTGCCTCCCACAGAGCTGGAACATGGAGGCAGCTTTTAGCCACCCAGCCTGTCAGCCATGTGCCCAATGCCTGCAGTCTCCTTGGCATGAGTTGAGCTGGGGAAGTCAGAAACTGACCTTCAGAGGTTTGCAGTTCTCCTTCACATACCGGCCATCAGAGCTGTTCTCATCCCAAACCAGGCCCCCTTTGTAGAAATATTTCTGCTTCCTGAAATTTCAAGGGAGGTGGAGGAGTAAAGTGATGAAGAAAGAGAGAAGCCAGGCGCAGCAGCTCTGCCAGGTCACTCAAAGATAATACACGTGGAAGGCCACGGGAACTGTGCATGTCTCCAGTACCCTGCTGACTTACAGCCAAAGAGGAAAATGGCAGGCCCTAGCCACAGGGTTCCCTACCTGGTGCGGTGGATCATGTGTGATGGGATGGGCCCTAGGATCTTCTCCATCATCACCAAGTGCTCTCGGTTTTCATGAGTCTACAGAAGGCCACGGACAGAGCAAGTAAGTGTCAGTCTCAGCCTCAGTCCCCTTGGGGAGAATAAAAGGTACAAGAGATGGGCAAGTGCCCTCCTAGCTCCAGGTTATACAAAGTTACCAAGCAAATGCAGTACCAGCTCTGGCCTGGTGGCAGGCTACATATGGGCCTTGGCCCTGGCCACACACTTGGCTGGTCCCTTCTTTATCCTCTCCCCACGTGACACTCTGTCCTAGCCCATTTCTCTGCCCTCATTCATGTTGTGCCTATTGCCTTCAACTCTCCCGCCACTTGTCTGTTTCTGGAGCAGAGCAAGAGGCTCCTTCCTGAGTGTTGTAGCGGTGCTGACCTTTTCTTTCCCCTGGGCATCTACAACCCCAATCTTTCCCCTGGGCATCTACAACCCAAAAGAGTCCGCATCTCATGACTGGTGGGGAAAAGTCACTGGTCTCCTCAGCCACTGGGGCTTTTCCACCCCCAGGACCTATAGCCCGTCAGAGGCACTCAGTAGTGTACCTGGAAGAGAGTGAAGCCCCGGTAGTATTCAAAGAGGATGCAGCCGATGCTCCAGACGTCACAGGGCTGTGCCCAGCCCAACTCTGCAAGTCAAGAGGGATAGAGGTCGTAGGACTCAAACCTGCTTGCCCAGCCTCTTGGTCACAGGTAGCTCCAGTGTGGCTGGCAGAACTCTGGTTCAAATCCCAGTACAAGGCCAAAGTCAGCCACCTCAGTGTCTCATGACACTGCCCATTCTAGTTAGCAGACTGACAAGCCCATCATTCATTATCTTTGTTCATGCCTCACCAATAACCATCTGGGTGTAACAAGGTTAGGCATTCTTTAGTAACTCACCAAGAATCACCTCCGGTGGGCGATAGTGACGGGTGGCCACGATAGTTGTATGATGTTCATGGTCAAATGTGGCACTGCCAAAGTCAGCCACTCTAATGCTGGTGTTCTTCACTGACTTTTCCTCACAGCTCTGAAAGACAAGGTGAATCCTGGCTGATCAGTCTGTGTAAGCAGGTAACCCCGGAGCACAGCCACACCCTCACGCCCACCAGTGCTCTACCTTGTGCTCATTGTAGAGGGTTTCAAACTCAGAATTCACAAACAGGATGTTCTCTGGCTTCAAGTCTGTGTGGGTCAGCTGGTTCTCATGTAGAACTAGGAGAGTAGAGGAGGCAAGAGATTAAAGGAGAGGGCCCATGAGACCTTGGGCTTCCTCTCTGGCCCTCCCAGGAATCCTAGCCCAGGCCCCTCTAAAACCAGCAATAAACAGAGCTACTCACATCCTGGCCTCAGAAGGAAGCCAAATCTAATCCTGCCTCTCTGCTGACTTCCTTCTCAAGGGTTCAAAGGGTTCTGCCCTTAGAAGAGGGGCAGGGTCCAACATGGTAACATGGTAGCCTCCACAAACGAAGACCAAAGAAGGGCGTGGCAGGAAAGCTAGACATAGTGGTGCATGCCTGTAATCTTGGCACTGAGAAAGGACTGATCACAAGTTCAACTTTTGCTCAGAGCAACTTAGATCCTGTCTTTAAAAAAAAAAAAAAAAGCGGCTAGCTAAAGAAATGGAACAGTGGTTCAAGTGCCAACACCCTGAGTTCGATTCCCCAGCACTCAGGAGGCTGAGCCAGGAGGACTGCCATGAGTCCAAAGCTAGCCTGGACTACACAGTAAGTTCAGGACCAGCCTGGGCTTATAGAGTGAGACCCTGTCGGGGAAGGGGGTGGGGGGAGGGGGAGTACCCCTGGGTTCAATTCTAGTACAGCAAAGTGAGGTATGGGGGGGGGGGGGGGGCAAGAAAAGGAAGGTTTCTCATCCCCGCCAAAAAAAATCTCCTTCCACTTCTCCTTTACAGACTAGGTCTCCTTCCTGGTCTTTCCCCAAAGCTGCACCAACAGCCTCAGGGTGGCTCCCTCTTCCCAGCACCATGATACACACGGCCCACTGTGAAATCAAATGAAAATGTTGGTTTCCTTGTTTAAAAGCTAAATGAGTGACACACATAACCACAAAGCCATCCCTGAGCTGGGAAGCCTCTTCCAGCTGTGTCCCACTAGCATAGTGTTCCTGCCACTTGTCACTTTTAGGTACTGGGTTCTAGGCATGAAAGACCCTCACTGTGGTGCATGCACTGTGTGCTCCAACGTGAGCTCTCCACTAGAAAGAGGTTCAGCATATGCCAAGCTCTTTGCTGAACTGCCCTCTTTGCCAGTCAGTCCTTATCCCTAACACTTATCCAGACTCCACACACCCAGGCTTCCAGGTCTATTGTCATCACCTCCAAGAAGCTGTTCCTTACTGCTCCGCCTGTTGCAAACCCAATGCTCAGCAATGGCACCACCAAATGCGCTCTTTAAGGCTGGCAGGCAGATGAGTGATAATCTCTGGGTAAAAAGGAGTATAGCAGTCTTTTTCTCCTACACGTGATGAAGGTGGGAGGCAGGGTTGGTAGCTAGGCCAACTCTAGGGTACCTCACTGCTATCCTGAAAGCCTGGGAGCAGAGGAACACTGAGGTCAAGAGGCTCTGGGGAGTCTGGGGGGTTCTAGTCTATCCATCCTCACCTTGAGATTCCCATTTGAAGACAGACCCAGAACAATGGTAAGAAATGTAGTGCAGTGAGTTGGGGAGGACAAGACCACCAGATGACTGCTACAGATGTGACCCCCCCCCCCCCCCAAATGCTCCACCTGAGAGTGGACACTTACATCTAAGGGCATGGCAGAGCTGGTAGGCCATGTGCCGGACATGTGGTAGGGGGTAAGGCTGGAAGTTATTCTCCTTCAGGAACTCAAAGGTGTTCTTGCCCAGGAGCTCAAAGGCGATGCACATGTGACCGTGGAAGTTGAACCAGTCAGACATCAAGACGCAAAGGCTGGGAGAAAAGGGCGGGAAGGGGCTCAGACTGGGCTGGGAGGCTCTTAGACTTCTCAGATGAAGCAAGTTCCCTGGCTCCATAGTTATACGTGGGCAACATCAGGGCCAGAGCACGTCTCCCCAGCAGCCATTACCCACATGAGCTCTGGGCCGCAGACTTAGGAAGGTGTGAGAGTTCTAATCCAACTCCCTCCATTCAAAGGTGGGGAGAAGCTCTCAAGAGCTGCTGAGGAAGACATGGAAGAATGCCAGCACCCATAGGTATCCCTGCACCCTGCCTAAGCTCAGGGTGCTGCTTAAGAGGGACTTTGTGGTGTTTGTACCAAATGAAGGCTTCCTAGAAGGTGCTCCACTTTATGCGGGTCCCACAGCTACACGGCTCAGCAAGGCCCACTTTTACCAATGCACGGCTGTGGACTGTCCACAGCCTTCTCTGACCAAGACTCACATGCCAAACTCCCCTAGCTCTCAATGTGGCATGAAGGCACACTGCCAATCAGGACAGGATACTGCAAAGCCCCTAGGAGTTTAGACAGTTGGGGCTACGGTAGTCTGGCCTCACTGATGGCCTCCCTCCCACTCCTGGCAGACACTCACAACTTGTTTTCTTTGTCCTTCTCTTTGATTTTCTTGAGGACATTGATTTCTAGCCGGGCGGCCTCCCGGTACTTGCCAACGTTGCGGATGATCTTCAGGGCAACCTGAGACTTCCCTCTGGGATCGGGAGGGAGCACACATTCTCATCAGCAGCAGCCCGGCCCTTCCTCCCCAACCCTCCACCCCAGCCCAGCAACTCCCCACAAGCCTGCTTCAGGAATAACCTGCTCCATGAATCACCAGGCCTCAGCCCACACAGCAGCAAGTCCGCTGGATCTAAGTTAACACTCTTGGCCTTCATGATAGCCTGAGTCTGTTCTGTTCTGGGCCACTTTCAGCTCACAGAGGAGAGTGTAGTTAGAAGAGGAAGGCCAATTCTGCTGCCCAGTGCCAGCCTGAGTTTTCAATGGGTAACCCAACATGCATGGCTACCCCACTAGAGCCATCCCGCTGCCCTTCCACCCAAGCACATCTGCAAGCCAGACAGCTCCCGCTGGGGCAGAGGCCCAGGAATGGATGTAGTGAAGGCCTACCAAGGGATTCAGTGCCAGAAGTTAGGCCTTCAACGTGAGGCCAGGGCCACTACCTTTAAAGCTACTCTCTCTAGGCCCTCCTCCTCGCCTGCCTAATGGCTCCTATTAGGTATCCAATGTGGATTTTCAGTTCTACTCTGTACCTCTCACCCCAGGAGGCCATCTGCAGGATGTGAACAGAATAGGAGACTGCCGCTGAGGCCAGTCCCCAGGCCTATTAGGGACAACTGGCATAGGAACCAGGATTGGCACAACACTGCCCACTAAAGTATCTTCTCTGGGACCTTCAACAGGCTGGCCATGGTCCCCAGAGACAGGCTCAGAGGCCCGTGGACCAAGGCCCCCTTCTACAGAATACTGTGCTTTATCTCCATGGCCCACTTCACCAGATTTTCAAGGTAGTTAAGGACCCCAGAGGACAGGCTGACTCCAGCCTCCTCCTAGCGCAGGGTCCCTTGATAGCACCTGATCTTCAACACAGAATGTATGACTTGCAAAACAGTTCCTGCTAAGGCTACTGGCTCAGTGAACTGAATTCTGCCTCCAAAACCTCTGTGGCCTTGTCTTGACTCCCTTTTGGGTCCCCTAAAGGTTTCCTGGACCTTGTGCCTGCCTCTTAGTGACTACAGGCTTATTTTCCTCCAGGCTACTCACAGCAGCACAGTTCACACAGCTTAGCTCTCCTATGTGTCACACCGTTCTTAGATTTGCCCTATCTCTATCCCGTCACTGTACAAGATATGTATGCGTCTATACAACCTGAAACTTCTGGGGTGTGCTAGACTCAAAGGGTGTTAAAATGGGAACTGGGAGCAGAGACAAGTCCCTACTTTATCTCGTAACTATGAGGATGGCTGACTCCGTGGTCTGATTGACTTTTCTAAGCAGCCCTCTTAATGTGGGAGTCCCAGGGTAACACAGTACTCAGCTCTACTCTAATAGCTGACATATAATACAGGCAAATCCTGAGCATTTTCCTTTATCTCTAAAACAATGTCTGGCATAGCTTAGCAATAGTATCTAAAGCCCCATACCAATAAGAAAGCCATAAGGCAGAGAGGCAACTGCTCCCCAAGGGGTTATCTCCCCAATCCAGAGCTATGGAAAAGAAAAGCTCTATTTATTTTTTATTTTTATTGAGATAGTCTTATAGTCCAGGCTGGCCCTAAACACACTATAGAGCCCACTCTGGCCTCAAACTCACAACCATCCTCCTGCTTCAGCCTCCCAAGTGCTGGAGTTACAGGCATGTACCACCATGTGCAGTTTGTGTGGTACTGAGGAATCAAACCGAGGGCTCTGCATTCGGCAAGCACTCCAACTGCTGTGCTATTCCTCCAGCCCCAGAAAAGCTGTATTGTTAAAGGAACGGTAAGGGACAAAAGGGCTGCACTGTTAGGCCTAAGAACGAACAGGTACCCACAGCAGCAGGCAGGACACATAAAGGTGCATGCCCACATTCCGTATACAAAGAGTCTATATGAGATCCTAGCCACATGGGGTGTGAAAGCCTAAGGTCTCATTTCTCTCAGCTAGGAACTATACATCTCAGGGAGATGTGGCATGTTACTGGGGTCAGGTTGAGCTCACACTGGGCTTGGCAATACTCCTGAACCCTTGCCAGACCAAGAACCTCAAAGAGCTCACAAGAAAGAGATCCCAGGCCAAGATTACCAGGGCCTTATTCCTCTTCCAAAAGCCACCACCATAACCCTGGAATGGTGGGCGAACTGGAACAGAGCTGTTCCATGACCAGCAGTTCTTGGGCAGGAAGTTCAATCCTGCCAAATCCCATCAATTTCCCCTAATTTTAGGACAGCACCAAACCCAAACAACTGTAAATCAGATCCCCACTGTGGTGCTACTCTTCAAAAAAAGAACAGAGCCTGAGAGCTACCATCCCAGAGAACATCAAGCAAGCTAGCTCTTCCTAGGAAAGTTACACCTGCTCACTCACCTGGCATGGTCCAAGCACTCCACCACCTTGCCAAAGGTGCCTTCGCCCAGGTTCCCCACGATCTCATCTACAAGAGAGAAGAAGCTGGGCATGAGAGCCTAGACTGGAGGGGTTTGGTAGCTCCTGCAAGTTCACAGCATTCAAATTCCCAAAAAACAAAAAAGGTTTCTCTCTCACTGCTACACTCTTAAAAACAGAAGTTGCTAGTGTCTGTGTCATTCAGGCAATTACTGGTGGCCCCACTAAGGCACCACGCGCACTAGAGGCCCCTCCAGGCAGAGAGGTCTTGTCTAACAAGGGGGATAGTAGTAAGTAGAGAGGTAAAGTTTTACGAAAGGTGGCTGTACATCGCTCTTGGAGCCAATCGCCGATCCGGCACACCAGGTGGCCCTCCTTGTCATCTTCCACACTCCGGCTGCTTCTCTTACTGCTCTGTTGGCTTCTCTGCATGCACCGCCCCCCGAAACGCCATCCGACCAATCGCATGGTAGGCGGTTCCGATTGACAGATTGAAGTGTCAGTCAAAGGCAGAGGTGGAGACGGTGAGGAGCCGGTGGGTTGGTTGGTTGGATTTTCCAGATCCCAGCATTTCATAAGGCACACAGCATATATAACGATAGGGATATTGCAAGGGACACGTCAAGACACAAACTGACTTCAAAAACAGAAAAGTAAAAACAGCTACAGGTATGTAAAGAAAACTCGGACATTATCTGTAAGAGCAGCGCCACAAACGCTTAGAAAGATGTCTAGCCTCTGCCAAGGAGGGGCCAGGCCCAGAGGAGAGCCACAACCTGACTCCCTCTTCCAAGTCTCCCCCTCCCAGGCCCTCCCCTGTTGCTTTTGGATCGCCGAAGACGCAGTGAGAATGAACGACGCCAAGAAAGCAGCTGGCCAGACCTGGGTTCAACCATCCAGGCCATTCGAAGGGCTAATCAGGGTGCTGAAAGAATGGCTCAGCAGTTAAAGCACTTGCGTAGCAAGTACTAAGTACCTGAGTTTGATTCTCCAGCACCACATAAGCCAGGTGTGGTGGGACACGCCTATAATCCCAGCACTCAGGAGGCTGAGGTAGGAGGATTGCCACAAGTCCAAGATTAGCCTGGGCAACCAACCTGGGCTACAGAGCAAGACCCTGTCTCAAAAAACCAAAACAAACCAAACCAAACAAAACAAAACCCAAGGAGCTATCCAGGCTTCAGCTGCAGAATGCCCAGCTTGTCCTTGTCCGCCTCTGCTCACCCACACACAGGTTTGTATGTGCTCAAGAGCTGCCATAGAGAGCCAAGGTACTTACTACCTGGCATCCCTGACCAGACATAAGCACACAACCAGAAACAGCCTTTCATTGTCAGCCCTCCTGCCATGAGTATTAAATAGGAAAAGAACCTGGGATTTTTCTGGGCCAGCCAGTCTCTAGGCCTCCTACTATGACAGCCCATTCAGGCCCCAAGCCAGATCCTGCTCTGGCCTTGGTGACCATGCTGCCCATAGGCCAGACCCACTCCAAATCTCACGACGACAAGAACACCAAAATGAGAAGTAGAGCCGCAGACTTGCACTGCCATCCTGTGACAGCACGTAACACTGTACAGAGGACAAGAGGCACCTTAGACTCATCCACAGGAACTAACCTCAAACTCACAGCCATTTAAAGTAAGAGAAGACTGATCCCACCAATACTTTTCAGGGGCCTTGTGGCCAGAAGGAAGGAGGCAGGAAAGAGATGGTAGGAAAAGACAAGATAACATAACTACAGAAACACAGCTGGTCTTCTCCCCCCCATCCCCCCAAGGCACTAAGCGCAATGTGGATTTCTGGTCTTAGCAGAGATCTATACAAGTCTCCACATTAGAACACAAGCCAGGCTATTAGTATGTGACCTGCAACAGGATGAGACTTGGGGTTGTGGGCCTTTATGTCATCTCTTCTGTCCCACCATACAGGAAACTGCTCCTCCTCACCATGACCAAACCACCGGTCAAGAAGTGAGACTGGGCTTGGCCTGGTGGCGTATATCTCCAACTCTGGCGCTCTGCGAGGGTGAGGCAGGAGAATCAAAGTTTGGGCTCAAGCTGGTCAATTAAATGACACTAGTGAGACCTATCTCAAAATCAAAAAAAAAAAAAAATGGTGTTGGGGATATAGTTCAGTGTGAAGGCCCTACACGTGATCCCCACTACAAACCAAAATGACAAAAAAAAAAAAAAAAAAAAAAAAAAAAAAAAAAAGTGAAACTAAAGAGGACCTGACTGGAAGGCATAAGGAAAGTCAGAAGGAAACTGTGACTAATGACTACTCTGAGCTGTTTGACAGGATATAGTGGCGCATGCTTATAGGCGCAGCTACTCAGAAGGCTGAGGCAAGACCACTTGACTCTGAGTTTGAGACCAGCCTGGCCAAAGTAGTGAGACTCTCATATCAAACACAGAAAACAAAACAAACAAAAAAGGCTGGGGATAGACTTCAGCGGTAGACTGCTTGCCTACCAAGCATAAAGCCCTGGGTTCAATCCCCATTTTCACAAGCATACACATACAAAAAACAACTTGTACCAGGCGAATCCTCCCTCCCTTCCCATGGGACACCGAAGCCTCTGGGCCTCTGAGACGGATAGACATGAGACTGCATGGGGGATACAGTCCATACCAGTGGCACACTCAGCTACACGGTGGGGCGGGGGGGGGGGGGGGGGGGGGGGGGGGGAGGTGTCTAGAGAGTAAGGATCAGGCCATGTTGCTCCAAACCACATACTGACAACCCTATTAGGTTCCCTGAGAAGCATCCCTGGCCACTTGTACATGGTCTGGGTCTGGAGCAGTGTGTAGACACAGACAGGCTGGAGACCAGCCAGCGCCGGAGCCAGAGCCCCTACAGTTGCCACTGGCAAGGGGCGAGAAGACAGAGAGCAACCTGCTTACCTCTGCACCTGAATCAGATAACACACACACACAAATACACACTCACGCACAGCAGTATGCACGCAGGGTTGGCAGTACTCACCCAGACCAGCAAGCCTGTGAGAAGGCTTGAAAGAGAGGGGCTTTTAGGCCCCGGCCAGCACACTCTGGCCACCACTCACCGAGGAGGCGCTGCTACAAGACCTGGTGCGACGTTTGTGGCAGTGATGGGCGTGCTTGCGAGTCCGATATGGCCCCCTTTCCCGAGACCGCCTCCGATGACGGGAATGTGAAGATCCATAGCAGTCCTCTCCAAATGATGGGCTTCGCTCTTCACACCGGTAGGTATCGCTGTCACGGCGCTCCCGGTATCTCCTCTGGTAGGGCAGGCGGTCATGGCTGCAGAGAAGGAGACGGAGACATCAGTCAGGCAGAGCCCTTGCTTCCACTAGCCCGGTCCCTGCTAGCAGGAATCAGCCCTGTGGCAGAGACCTGGCTCTCAAGGAGCACCTGTTAGAAGAGAGCGTCCAGGCTGATGGGAGGGGGAAGAGAAAGTACAAAGGTACCAAGTCAGCCCTCCAGAGGCCGGCATCCCTCCACTTCAACAGCAGGTAGGTACAGGAGAAGGTGAGCATGGTAAAAGGCCTCCAAGCAAGCCATGGCTTGGGACTTGCCTGTAGCCTCAGACAGGACCAAGGACCAATCTTTCTAAGGCCAAAGCCAGATTTCTAAATCCCACCAAGGAAAACTTGGACAGTTGGAAGGGGATATGCTGGCCTAGAAAACAGAGCAATGTGTAGGGGGAAGAGGTAAGGGCATCCGAGACTGAGAAAGAAGGGGTGGCGAGGAAGGCTGCCTCTGCTGAGACCAGAAAATGGAGTATTTAAGTGAGGGACCCAAAGCAAGGAACCAAGGAGGGCTGGGCAGAGGTGGAAACATGTCAGTGAGCTCCAAGCTGCCAAAGCCCACATATAGGGCTGATGGAATGGCTCAGTGGTTAAAGCACTTGCCTAGCAAGTTCTAAGTACCCAAATTCAATTCATTAGTACCACGTAAGCTGGGTGTGGTGGCATATGTCTGTAATCCCAGCACTCAGGAGGCTGAGACAGGAGAATGGCTGTTGAGTCCAAGGTCAGCCTGGGCTCCATAGTGAGTTCAGGACAAACCTGAGCTGCAGAGCAAGACCCTGTCTCAAAAAGAAAAAAAAGGAAAAAAAGCCTACATATAACCTCCCTTGTGGTTTCCTTCCTTACTAGCCAATACCTGCTCACCTTCGGGACCGGGATCTCCGGGGGGGAGGCTCCCTTCGGGACGGGTATCGCAGTCTCCCTTCATGTTCCCGACTGTAAGACCGCCTCCTCTTCCAGCGGTAGCTCAGGTACGGGTCTGGTTCAGGGGAGCGGTATCGCTTACAATGATGCATCTACGACACAAGAAAGAGAGTGCTGCTTACCCACCCCAAGCCACAGGGCTGTGTGGAGCAGTCCAGGTATTCCTGAAGGAGAAACCCATTGTTCTGTGTGGGGCAGCCCCTCCCAGGGGTTTATGAAGCAAAGAAGAACTCTGAGGTCACACAGGCCAAACAGCAGACAATGGTAACTAACCCCCTTCTCTGCCAGTGAACAAACAGCTATCTCTCTAGTGTGGCCTAGGGGCCCAAGCATTCTGGAAAGGGGGTGAGCCAGAGCCTAGGAGGGAACACAGGGTCCCAAAAGTGAGCACCATCACAGAGATACCAAGGAGGAGAAAGGGGGGTAGTTCTGTGTCCACTTTCCTTCTGCTGTGAGGGCCCATATCCAAATACTCTGGAAAGGCTAAGGCCAGTCAAAGGGCTGCTGGCAACCAGGGGCACAGTTCAGCAGTTAGAGCGCTTGCCTAGCAAGGACAAGATCCTGGGTTCAAATACCAGCACCACATAAGCTGGGCATGGTGGTGCACGCTTGTAATCTCAGCAACTGGGAGGCTAAAGCAAGGGGACTGCTGTGTATTTGAGGTCAGCCTGGATTACATACTGAGTTCAGGACCAGCCTGGATTACAAAATAGGACCCTGCCACAAAACACAAACAAAAAAGGGCTGCTGGCATAAAACCAACACACCGAAGCAAGGGACCAAAGCCCTAGTTTGAGAAGTGGAACCCCATTCAAGGCAGTACAGACTGCAAGTCTAGGGGAGGGGGCACAGCAGAAATGACAAGACCAGCCCTTGGAGAAGGAGATGCAGAGAACCACTAACATCCTTAATTCCCCCAAGGGTCTAGCCAAGTGGATGAGGGCCCAGGGGGCCAGCCCAGGCCTTGTTGACTCATACTTGGTCTCAGCTCCAGAAGGATGCCAGGACCCTCAGAATATCCAAGTTTCTTGCCCATTTAGCATCCCTCAGACCACCTTCAGTACCATACCAGGTACCTTGTCTTTCTGTCAGGACCAGTAAAGTGTCTTCTTCCAGTTCCCCTGCTCTAGCACCTTAGCCTATGCCCTTCTCAGGAGTACTATATGTTAGCTGGCTGGCAGGCCTGTCTGCGCAGAGACAGAAAAAGGGGCCCTAACTCACTATTTCACTATCCCAGTCTAAATGGAACTTATATTCATCACAGAAACTGCCAGGAAGGATCAACCATCAGCTGAGAAAGAAGGCTGGGGGGCGGGGGGGCGGGGGGTGTCAATTCCCTGTTTCCCCACATCCAAAATTGACATGGCCTCCATGGGTGGCTGGGCCGGAGACCATGGCTAGCCTCCTTTCCAAGCCTTCATTTGGCCACAGCCAACCTCCAGTCATGGGCACTGGCACTGCCTGACCAAGCATATTTTGGATAAATCCATTGAGGTTGCCCTGCCCACAATATCATCAGCACAGTGGGTCAGGATGAAAGGGCTACTGGAAGATAAGCAGGATGGTGAGGCACTATCAGACCAAACCCCTGCCTGGGAGCTTCTCTACATCCTAAGCCAGACAATGTCCTCAATCTCTCCTCTGGCAGCTCTGTTCTCTACCTGGGAAATCTGGTCTCCAGCCATCTTGGGAGGTAAACACTATGTAAAATCAGTGACAGCTTCCCAAGGGCTTAAGTTTGTTGTTTTGATGATCAGCTGACTACTAATTTGCTGTTTTCCTGCAATTATCCTGGGTCAGTTGCCCAACCTATTCACTGAAAGCACTACCTTGCTAATGTCTTGCTAACTGACCCAGAAGATGCCCCACTGGCTGGGGCACATGCCTTCCCACAAGGCAAGTGTGGTCCTGCCCCTCCTCCCTTGGCTGACAAACACCAGGTCTGGAGGATAAAGCCTAGTCCACACACCAGACTGCCTCCCAGGACCTAGACCTACAGGAGTGGAAAGTCACAGCTTTGGGGTCAGATGTCAATCAGAGTCATGGCAATGCCACTCAGCTGTTTGCTTTTGGGCAAGTTATTAAACTACTTGGATCTTCAGCTTCCTCTAGCAACAAGGAAACAGTAATCTCTTAGGAGGTTCCAGAAGAATTAACTATGTTGTCAGGTAAGTCAAATGTCTACCCCAGGTCTGGGCTCACCAGTGCTACTAAAGTAGCTTTTCATAATGATCTGGTGGCACTTCAAGGTTGTACTAAATGCCTTAAGGACATTTTATAACCCCCTTCTGAAGGACCTGACTAGAGAATACTCTGGCAAAAAGCTCTAACTCAATTCCAGGGCTGACATTTCCTGGCTTCGGGATCTTACACAGGTCAATCTAGATCTTGGTTGCCATGCCTGGAAAACAAAGACAACACCTTCCATCCTGGCAAAGGAGGAGAGACACAGAGTACCATACACAGGGCAATAACAGAGGGGACCATGTACCATTCTAGGCAGGTGAGATGGAGGAAATAGCAGGTGCCCCTCATGCTCCCAGCCAGGGCTCGAGTGGTCATTTCTCTCAGTCTCTTGATAACCTGAGACCTTGGCAGCCAGGCTGTTTAAAAGGAAACTAAGGGCCAATTACATTTTGAGAATCTGCACTCTACATAATGAAGAAAAAGGCAATGGGAAGGAAACCAAGCCAAGGATGCCAGCTTTTCCCTAAGCCTAGCTGGCTTCTCACTTGGTGTTCCCAGCTACAGGACTGAGTTGACAAGAACAGCCAGCCAGGTCAGCGGCTGCTCTCCCGGATTCCTACCACCCCAGTGCCCCATGGTTATTTTTGGCTGGCACTGCCGTACCACTGCAACCTCAAACCTGCCACCTCGCAAGCCGCCACCGCCACCGCGTGAAACGCTCCTCCTTCTCAAGGGCACGGAGGAGGGACGCTGGAAGGCCGCCAACTCCGCCTCGATGGGGGCCTGGCACAGGCAATCCCCACCCCAGCTCCGTATCAGGGCATCGCACCCGGACTAGATGGAGCCCAGAGCCGCCAGACTAGATTCAGGACCAGCCTGAGCACGGATACGTCAGCCGATCGGGCCCATTCCCGAGCTGGAACGACCCCATCATCATCATCATTATCACAGAGAGAGAGAGAGAGAGAGGCCAAGGAGGCCTGCGGCCCTCTCTCTCTCCTCCCTCCCTTCCGCCCCGGGTCCCAGGAACCTCCGAGCCCCGGTCCCCGTAACTGTCACCGGTGGCGCCCGGGGCGACCCAGCGGGCAGAGAAAAAGCCAGAATCAAACTCTAGGCAGCGCGAAAGGAGTCTGAGGACGCCGCCTCGAGCCGGGGTCTGGAAGCCCCCCCAGCTGGGGGAGGTGGCCCCAATTCCGCCCCACGGGCCGGCGCAAGGCCGCAACAGCCCTCACAGGGGCCTCAGGGGCCGCCCAGGCTCCGCCTCCCGCACCGCGGGAACTAGAAGTCGGGGTCTGCAGTGACCGCCCTCCGGGAGAGAAGCGGCGGGTCAGGGGTGAGAGGTCGGGGCCGCGGCGTGAGGAGAAAGAAAAGGAGTAGGCCGAGACCGAGCCGGGACCCCAGCTACCCGCCCCAGCCTGGCCGCCCCCGACTCACCCCAGCCGCCGCCGCCGCCGCCGCCGCCGCCGCCGCCGCCGCCGCCGCCGCGGGCCCCGGCCCACACTCACCGTCTCCCAGGCTCGGGCTGCGGCTAGGCCCCACTCGCAGCGCCGAGCGCCTCTTCCGCTTCCGGCTCCGGCCTCCGCCCGCGGCGGCCCCGCCCCCTCGCGTGACGCAATCGGCTCCGGCCCCGACTCGACCCGGCCCTGCGGCCTGACCGCTCTATCCCCCGACTCAGTGGCTCTGGGGGAGCGGCCTCCTCCGCCGCGGTCGGCACAGTGGCCGCAAAGGCTGGCTCCGGGAGGGCCCGGGGGGCGTCCCGCGTCGCGGCCCGGCCCCCGCCGTGTCGCAGTGCACGTAGGCCCCCGAGACCGGACAGGTGTACGTCTCCTGCAGGCTGGATGAGGGCAACCGGAAGGTGGACGCCCGCCAGCCGCGGGATTCGGCCCGCCCCGTCGTTCGGGCTCCGCCAGCTCCGTCCTGCGCGCGGAGAGGACCGGCATTGTTTCCCTGGGCCGCCGGAAGGCGCCGCAGCCTGGGGAAGGCCGGCGTGACTCCGCGTGCGTGACAGAGGCAGACGACCCGATGTTCTCTTGGAGATGCGAGGTTTTGAACGTCGTGGCGGCACGCCGCAGCTCGCGTGTGCGTGCTGAAAAGTGTCTGGGAAGGCGCGCTTGAGCCCCGACTGGGCGGCGCTGGGCGGCGCTGGGGCCTGCGCACTTGAGGGGCGCCGTACTCTTCGTCGATCGGCCCAGTCTCAGGGAAGAAGCCCGCGCTGAACAAAAGCCGTGCCGACTGTTTCTCCCACGCGTTCCTCTCAGCGGTCTGGGTCCCCCCGGGCCCTCCCCTACTGTACCGCGCCGGGGCAGGGAGGGATTAGAAGGGCCCATTTTCCAGAGAAGCAGACAGCTCAAGGTGTTTGGCGGAGGCTTAACTTTGTGAGCGTCCTCGCCCCGGGGCTGTCGCTCCTGCGGCCCAGCCAGGCGGACGGACGCGTGCTTAATTGCCCTGCGTCACGCCAGGTGTGGTGGGGTCGGGTCGTGGAGCCTGTCCAGGCTCCACCCTCCCTCAGTCAGGCTCTGCGTCCGCCCGCACCCCAGCTTTTTCCGCAGGGTATTTGGGGTGCTCCCCCTCTCTGTAGAGGCAAGGATGTGCCTTGAATCCTTTGCCTTAGACTTCACCTGAAGTTGGGATCTGATTGTGTATTGAATATCTCACAAATCACCATCAGCTGTAGCATCTGTACCCCAAGTTAACACAAGTAAAAGCTGGTGCTTGCTACACGCTGGTCCCCCTTCGGCCCAATGCATCCACCTCCCAAAATGGATATTTCAGGAGCTGCCGCAGGTGCAGTGAGTGACCTTGAATTCTGCTGTGCCTGCCCTTCATATTCTGACCCCTTAAGATCCTGCCTCAGGAGCCTGAGATTTTGAAGAAAAAAAAAGAAATTCTGATCTCAAATGCCGCCCCTGCCTGGGCCCTGGGCATGGCCACAATTGGCTTTCAACCACTCAGAAGAGTGTCTCCTGCTTACCAGGGTTGCCTAGACATTTTCATGGCTGCAGGATACCAGGAAGCCTTTGTAGCTTAGAGGATAGGTCCTCTGAGATGCTTCTGTCCCCAACCCCTACCTGGGCTCCGGGCTCTGAGGGGTAAGTTAAGCCATTCCCCAGCAGCCTTCCTACCAGGAGGGACCCAAGAGTCCCACCCCACCAGCAAGGAGCAGCTCTCTCACAGAGGTGGACAGGAGCCATCTCCCAGCCTCCTTCCTGTCTAAAGACTGCAGCCCGAGGGCCTTACTGTTTCAAGTGTACCATCAGAGCTTCATTCCTTTGTCTTCCTAAAGGAGCCCACAGCGGTCAGTCTCCCCTTCCACCCTACCTCCTTCCTTCAGTGCTCCACGGCTGGGAGAGAAGCTGAGAGGTAGGCCACACCCAGAAGAGACTTGTCCCCTCTTTCCCCCATGGACCAAATTCCTCTCCACTTTGCACCCCTGTGCTCCGTCTTTTCTGTATGGTTGAGGTCTGAAGTACCATTCAAGGGCACCAGGAGATGCCCCTGCCCAGCAGCCACCTAAACCCCACAGCTCTCTTGTCCCTCTTGCTGCCCAGTGCCTAGGTCAGGCCTGGTGACTCTGAGAACCAGTTAACACCCTGTTACCACATACCTTCCTGCTCTATAGCATCCCATGATGGTGTCTGGTTTTTTGTTTTTTTTGTTTTTGTTTTTTGTTTTTGTTTTTTTTTTTTTTTGCCTAAACTCTGAAGCCATCAGCAAGAGGGGAGGAGAGGTGGTGTATCAAGCCAGCTGGGGGTAGAGATTTGTACCTCTGGAGCCTGCAGTGACAGGTAGCAGCTGAGCAGTACCCCCAGAGCTGTGGGCTAATGATCCCTTGTATATAAGTCGGGGCTTGGGCTTGTGCCAAGCCAGCACTGGGCCCTGGTTAGGACTCTGCCACTTTATCAGAGGTTCAGACTTGGCCTGTGTGTTGGGGGTGGAGAGGCTGGGTCGCTCCACCCCAAGATCCATGCTGCCTTCAGCCTCCCTTCTGTCAGGAGCAGGAGAGGCCCCAGCTGCAGGTGTGGGGGTCCCCAGGATAGGTGTGGAAAAGGCCAGACCAGTACATAGAAGACAAGTGAGGCCTGGCCCAGTGGTGCAGGGCTATAATCCCAGCACTCTGGGAGGCTGAGGCAGGAAGATCACAAGCTTAAGCCCAGCCTGGGAAAACTAAAAAGTGAGTAATACTCTGCCTCAAAGTAAAAAATGGGCTAAAGATGTAGCTTAGTACAAAGGCCCTGGGTTCCATCCTTAGGACCACACAGAAAAGGGGAGGGGTTAGGGGAAATGGAGGGACAGTAGAGTGACAGAGGACAAGCAACCCCTTCTATTTCCAGGATCCAGCTACTATAGAGATGGAAAAGGCCCAGAGGCATTTGCACCAGATGTGCCAACAGCCCCTTCACTCCTAGCCAAATGTGGGGATCCTTGCAGCAGGGATGACAGTGGAGGCCCCTCAAGGTAGGCGTATGGCAGATCCTTGATCACTCACTGTCCTGCTAAACTTACAACCTTGCACTATACTTTATTCTCTGATGATTATTTGTGGTACTGGGGGTTAAACCCAGAGCCTTCATACACAGTTACACCCTCTGTAGGAAGAAAGAGACAAAGGAATGAAGCTCTACCGTTTTTTATTGTGTTTTTGAAACAGGATCTTGCTAAATTGCTAACTTTCCCAGGCTGGGCTTAAAATTGAGATCCTGGAGCTGGAGGAATGGCACACCGGTTAAAGCGCTTGCCTTGCAAGTGCAAGGCCCTGGGTTTGATTACTTAGCACCAAATAAAGCTGGGTGGTGGTGGCACACACCTGTAATCCTAGCACTCAGGAAGCTGAGGCAGGAGGATTGCTGTGAGTCCAAGGCCAGCCTGGGCTACACCATTGAGTTTAGAACCAGCCTGGGCTAGAATGAGACCCTGTCTCAGAAAATAAATAAATAAGTGAGACCCTTCTGCCTCACTCTCCCAGACTGCTAGGCATGTGACACCGTGCCCCGCTTGATTTTCATTCTTGAAGCAGCAGCTGGGGAAGAGGGACAGTGTGGGGGCTTCTGTCCATCCTGAGGAGGACCCTTTTCTAAAACATTTCAAAAGACTCTGCAATTGTCCAGCCACTTCTCTCCTGGCCCCATGGAGAAACTGAGGCCAGAGGGTAGGGAAGAGCTTGATCTGGTCCTGTTGAAATGGGGGTAAAACTGTCACAGCCTGCCCTATGGAGGTCTCAAGGTTGTGCCATGCCAGTGTGGTCTAGGGGCAGGAGGAGGTCCTGGGACACTAAACTGAGTGTATCCACAGGGGATACTGGAACCGGGCCTGCAGATCGAGAAGCAGAGCTGGGATGTACTCAGGGCCCGGGTGTTTCAGGACCAAGACAAAGTCTGCCTGGGGGCTAAGATCCCCGCCCAGGCTCAGGACATGGCCTTCCTGCAGAAGCAGCTGCTGATGCTCACCCAGGCATAACAAAGCAGCTGGCAGGGTTAGCTGAGCCAGGCTGTGCTGGCCTGCACCTGGGGCAGACAGATGAGGAGCCTTGTCTTATTCCTGGGTGATTCTGAGGTTGAATGAGGGGTGCCAGGGACATGGTAGAAAAGAAATTGACCAAGAGCACTGGAGATGTAGCTCAGTGTTAAAGTGCTTGCCTGGCATGGCCAGGGTTGCAAGTGCAAGGCCCTGGGTTTGATTCCCCAGCACCACATAAAGATTAGCCAGGTGTGGTGGTGCACACCTGTATTCCCAGCATTTGGAGCCTGAGACAGGATTGCTGTGAGTTTGAGTCCAGCCTGGACTACGGAGTGAGACTTTGTCTCAGAAAGAAATGGCCAAGACAGTGCCATCATACAGCACAACTCCAGAGGCTTCCCCCACTGAGAGCGTTGTAACTGGCACCCTCTACTGGTCTAGTGTGGGTCCAGCTTGGAAGCCTGGCATGCAGGGATGCTTCTGAGGGATGGGGAACTCAGAGGAGGCGTCCTGGGAAGATGGAGACCCAGAGGAAGAGGAGCTCAGGGACTCTGGGAGGAGGGAACTGCTTGGGTTAAGACCCAGGGGCCAGCTTGAACCCCACAACTCTGGCAGAATCTGAGCCAGCACTCTGGGTGGGTGGGTTCTTCCAGGGGAACAAGGAACTCTCAGAAGAGCTGGGCCCGAGCCACCAGCAACTGGGGGCCTGCTTGAAGCAGCTGCAGCGAGAGTACATGGTGCTGAGGAGCACGTGCGGGCCCTGGAGGCTGAGTATGCCTGTCCTGCTGGGGGAGAAGGCTGTGCTGCTAGCAGCACTGGGGATAGCTCCCGGCCAAGGGACTTGGTAGGTTACAGCTGGAGTTTCCCACTTAGACTGTCCAAGCTAGGCTGGGATGGGTGCCTTGCTCTCATACTGGGTGAGATGACCCCATTAACAGGAGCTGGGCCAGCCTCTGTCACAGCTGGGTGAAAAAGAACACTGAGCCCCAAAGTCTGAGTCACCTGGCTAGAGCCCAACACCCTTCCCTATGTATCAGTACTCCTGGCTGTCACATTCTGGTTCTTTTATGGAGCAAGTGGGAGTTTTACAGCTTTAAGAGGCCTGTCTGCTCCACTCACAGTCAAGCCCCTCCCACTGACCCAGAGGCAGCAGGGTGAGAAGCTTGGGAGAGATGACCTTGGGTTAGGACTAGGACTAGGGCTAGGGCTAGGGCTAGGGTTAGGAATAGCGCTTGGGCTAGTGTTTTGGCTAGGGCTTGAGTTAGGGCTAGGTTTAGTGTTAGGGCAAGGGTTAGGGGTAGAGTTAGGATTAGGGTTAGGGCAAGAGCTTGGACTAGGGTTGGGCTTAGGGTTAGGGCTAGGGTTAGGCTTATGGTTAGGTTTAGGGCTAGGGTTAGTGCAAGGTTTAGGGCAAGGGTTAGGGTTAGGGCTTGGACTAGGGCTTGGGCTAGGGTTAGGGTCAGGGTTAGGGTTAAAGTAACGGTTAGGGCTAGCATTAGGACTAAGCCTGGGGTTAGGGCTAGGGCTAGGTTTAGGGCTAGGTCTATGGTTGTGTCCGTTGAAGGGATTATGTCAATTTGAGGGAATTAGGAACTACACCTCCATTAGGATTAGGATTTGTCAACTACCCTAGATTGGGGATCAAGAATTGGTCTGGATTAGAGTGTGAGTCATTTGTTCCCACCCAGATGTGGGAACTCCAAGGGTACAAAAGGGAGGAAGAGGGAAGATTGTTACAGCTTCTTCCTCTGGGAAAGCTCTCACCATCCCAATTGTCTGCAAAGGCCAACTTGCTACACATCGCAGATCATCAGCACAGATTCGCTCCAGTCTCGACTTGGGCCTGATTGCCTGATGCTGCTCTTTCAGTCACCTATCTTCAGGCTTTGGTCTTCACCTGAGATCTACAGCAGACTCTCACCTTACTGGCTGAGCTGCAGTACAGGATGGGAGATCTACTTCATGGCTGAGCAGCCATCTTGGACCATCTCTATCCTTGGATTTGTAAGCCTTCCTAATAGACTTCTTTTTGTGATAAAAAACCCAAACTAATGCAATGGTTAAAGCTGGGGCTAGGGCTATGGTTAGGGATAGGGTTAGGGTTAGGGCAAGGTCTAAGGCTAGAGTTAGGGTTGGGGTTACAGTTAGGGCTAGGTTTAGGTCCGGAGTTTGGGGGAGGGCTAGGGATAGTTCTAGGGTTAGGATAAGGGCTAAGGTTTGGGCAAGGGCTAGGGTTAGGGTGAGGGGCAATCCTAAGGCTTGGGTTGGGGCTAGGGCTACGGTTAGGGAAAGGGTTAGGGTTAGCATTAGGGTTAGGGTTAGGCTAAGTTTAGGTCTAGGGCTAGGATTAGGGTTAGCATTAGTGTAAAGGTTTAGGGTTTGGGTTATGTCTAGGGTTAGTGCAAAGGCTGGGGCTAGGTTTAGGGTCACGGCTAGGATTAGTGCAGGGGCTAGGCAAGTGTTAGGGGTAGTGTTAGGGTTAGGTGTAGGGTTATCGTAAGGGTTTGGTCTAGGGCTAGGGGTAGGGATAGAGCTAGAGTTATGACTTGGGTTAGGGTTAGGGCTAGGGTTAAGACTAGGTCTAGGGTTAGGACACTTGGGATGATAAGCCCCGGATATGAACTGAGACTGCAGAGGCCAAGAAGAGACCTCTGTGGCCACCTCACCCCAACATTTCCAGATAAAGAGATACAGTGAGGACACCTTGAGTTGGAAGGAAATCATTGAAAAGTGTTGGAGTGATGCTGTGCCCAGACTGCTTCATTTCCTCTAGTACATTCAAGGTCCAGGCTGTATCTGTGCTGCTCAGCATAGACCTGGAGAAGCAGGAATCATTCTCCAGGCTTCATGAGGAGCTGGCTGAGTACCAGAAAGCATGCAGGCACCAGGTGGCAGTTGCCCTGAAAAGCTTGAGAAACTCCAGAGGCAAGGCAGGATCCAGACTTCCCAGGTGAGTGCCCTCCTCCCCATTCTCTTCTACCAGCTCCTTGTTCCTGAAGGTCAGTCAGGATGCCCCTGGCTTTATCCTATACTTCCCCTTTTCTGCCTCCTTTCTCATGTTCCCCTGTCGCTATGCATTCATTCACTCAGCATCCACTTGGTGAGCACCTCCTCCTTACCTGGAGTAGAATCAGTAGAACAGGAGAACCAAAGCAAAGTCAGATCAGACCACTCCTCCTCCCCAGAATGGATGGTTTGGGGACACAGTCATGGAGCAGGCAATTACAACTGAATGTGCCAGATGAGGGGAGAGAAATTAAGGGAGCTAGACTGGGTGGGGACCAGCAGATAGAAAAGTCCACCCCCAAAGAGACAGTTTCTGAGCCTCTCACCCAGCAACAGGGGATGAATAGATATTTTCCAGGAGGAGAGGGAAAGAAAAAGCATTTCAGGAAGAGGAAACATTATGTACAAATTGCCCATGCCCCTGATGAGAAGTGGAGCCAGTGAGGGGGGTGCTGGGAGATGTGGGTCAGCGCTGTCTCAGGCTCTGCCTGCCACTTCCTTGCAGTCTCCTGGGAAAAATGCACATGTGCACAGGAGACACAGATGTACACAGATGCACACTGACATGCATATGCATATCCTAGACACTCATCAGACACATGTATACTCCCAGATTTTCCAGTGACACACACAGAAAACAAACGAAGTAACTGTAGTCATCGCGACACAGCACTGTAAGGACTAGGATGGGATCTATGCTCTCCCATGTGACCCCTACTAAAGTCGATCTGCTGATCTCGCTAGAAGACACAGGAGAGAAAATCCTGGTGCAGCTTGGATGACCCTGGACCACTTAGACGTCTGGGTCCAAATCAATGGATTCAAATATGGGGTTCAGAGCTGTGTCCCAGACAATTGTTTAGTTCTTAAATTTGCAGTGATGGGCTGGAGGAATGGCACAGAGGTTAACGCACTTGCCTAGCAAGCGCAAGGCTCTGGATTTGATTCCCCAGCACCACATAAGTTGGGCAGGGTGGCACACACCTGTAATCCCAGCACTTGGGAGGCTGAGGCAGGAGGATTGCCATGAGTCTAAGGCCAGCCTGGGCTTCATAGAGAGTTCAGGACCAGCCTGGGCTACAAAGTGAGACCCCGTCTCAAAAATAAATAACAATTTGCAGTGACATCTGTAACTGCACATTTGGAAGCAATTTAAAAAATAGGGGGTGGAGGACAGAATAAAATGTTGTCTATTTCAGGACAGAACATCTGAGGGCTGTGACTTCTTGGAAGACTCAGGCTCCTAGCACCAGGCCAGCCAAACTGAACACACAACTGCAAACCAGTGATAAACCAGTGCCAAGTCGGGTCCCATCTGCAGGGGCTCCCAAGCTCTCCAGGTGTACCATGGCCATGTCTCTTCCTCCTAGGGCCCTGGGAGATAACCCAAGAGTCTTCTGTGAGCAGGTACATGCCCTGGCCTTGGGTCTGTCCAGAGAGTTACCAAAGGGCAGGCAGCCTGTGGCAATTGACCAGTGGACCAAACTTGTAACACTTCCACTCAGCTTATAACACTTCTACTCTTCCAGTAGGGCAGAGGCCCCCAGGGAGATGGGGCCCGTGTTGCACCAACATCTGGCCTGCATAGGAGTTGGAAGGCTCAGCACCCAAGGCTCCCAGAGCCTCTAGCAATTTCCAGTCCTATCCCAGCCTCAAATTCCTCTTGCCCCAACCCTCTCAGGGCCTCTATCTCAATCAGTGCTCAGTTCCAGAACTCAGTAGTTTTCATTGTCTCCATGCTAGTGGTTAAGACTCTGGGCTCAGGAGCATGAATACTGGGTTTAAATCTTGGCTTCACAGTACACAAACTGTGTGGCCTTGGGTAAGTTACTCTACGTTTCTGGGCCTCATCTGTAAAAATATGAACAACAATCTTCCCCCACATGGGTGGTCATGAGAGTTCCGTGTGGCTACCAAGGAAGAGCTTAGAGCTGTGCTAGACACACAGGATAAAGTTCTGCTTTCCACTGCAGCAGGAGCGGCCACTTAGAGGAGGTAGTTCCCTTTGAAATCAGGTTCCTTTTGAGACCGAAGAGCTGTGACAAGGGAATTCATGCCATTTACTCTGTGTATTAGTTTTACCAGAGCTTCTGTGACAAAGTTCCCCAGACAAGGGGCCCACAGCAGACATATCTGTCTCTTAGTCTGGAAGCCAGAAGTTAAAAGTTCAGATCAAGGTTGTTGCAGTGTAGGCTGGTTCCTCCAGTGCCAGTCCCCTCCCCTTGTTCTTACTGTCCCCCCACACCATCCCCATCAGTGATGGCCTGCAGCCTGTGGACATACCTGTGGACATCACGGTTACATGGTGTTCAGTGTTGCATCTGTGCTCACCATTCCTTCCACTCACTGGATTAAGGGAGCCTCATTTTAACCTGGCTTCCTTATAAAGACCCTATCTCCAAATAAGGTCATATTCTGAGGTACAAGAGACTTCAATGTATTTTGGAGGGAACACAGTATAACTCACAGGACCCCCTAACTTGCTTCCTGCCACTTCCCTGCTTGGTGTGACTTTGGACCTCAGCTGCTCTGCCTTGTCTCCTCATGTGACCCTAGGATGTTCTGATGGCTGCAGAGAGGCCCAAGTGGAGGATGTGTGGCAAGTAGGGGACACACCACCGAGTGAGCCCCAGAACTCCCACATCCTGGGCGAGGGGCCAGGCGAAGCTAGGATGGGCCCAGGTCTTGTCTATAGCACACCTGCCAAACCCAGGAGCTGTGTGGGGTATCTGTGTGTGAGATGGGGTCCTCTCAGATAGAGATGCAGTCTGCTCCTTCCCAGTCCTTCTCTGGCTAGCAACAGGAGCAGGATGTAGGCTCCAAAGAAAAATGAAAATAGACCAGACAGCTGAAGGATGTGGAGGAACAGAGGCTGCCAGAGGTGGGGTGAGGTGGAACCCACATAGGGTCAGATTCCCTAAACTACCATTCCTGAGGACCTGAGAGCCCTCCCGCCTTAAACCTGAAATCACAGGCCTAGGACCAAACATTGTACCAGGAGTTCTCAGCTTCCAGATCCCTCCCAACCTCCCCTCCCTGCTGCTGTACCTTGGGGTTCAGGCCTAGGGGTGCAGGCCAGGCCACAGCAGCTCATCCATCATGCCGGACCCCAGGCTGGACCTGGTGCCTATGGGCAGGAGCAGCACTTCAGCTGCTGCTAGCACCAGAACACTGGTCATTGTGGCCTGAGCCTACCCACACCCCAAAAGACAGGCGAAGGGGAATCTGGTCAATGTGGCCATCTAAAAGGGACCCCCAGGAGCTGCCCTGGTGCTCCTGAGGCCTTGCCACCTGCCCTCTTCCCACAACAACAGACCCCAGCAGAGGCCTGGGATAGCTCAGCTCCTCTCTAGGTATACTGGTATTTCTAGAGTAGGCATCAGCTAAGTCCCACTCTCCTCAGGCTGCAAGAATCCTGCCTAGGCCCACCAAGTAGGCTGGCCACCAATACAGGGAACTTCTGGTTCCAGCTCTGCCACAGTGGCCCAGAGGCCACAGCTTAACCCCTTGCTGTCTCCGGGGCTCATAACTCTTCCAGTAGGGCAGAGGCCCTCAGGGAGATGGGGCCCGTGTTGCGCCAACATCTGGCAGCAGTGCTGAAGGGGCTCTGCTTAGAGACCCTGTTGCACTATTCAGAGTCCCCCCCCCCCCCCCCCGGGTCCCAGTCCCCCTCGCTCCACCGAGCTGAGGTTGTGTCCCAGCAGAACAGCACACCGGCTGTGGCTAAACAGTGATGCTGGGAATGAGGCGCTAGGGAGGGAACCAGGTCCTGTGGCTGCTACCACACTCAGCAGCCTGTCTGCCTCCCAGCGCCCAGAGGCTGAGAGCCACAGCCTGTAAGAAAGCCACAGTCTCTACAGGAGCTTCAGCAGAGGCTGAGGGGAATGGTCAGGGGCAAGCCAGGGCAGAGCTGCCACGACCTCCTCCACAGGTGAGCTGGCTAGCCACAGCCATGGCTGCTGTCCCAAGGATCAAGCTGGGTCAATGGCTGGGGTGGAGCTCCTGGGCACAGCACACGGTGTGGTCTCCCTCTGCTGTGCATGAGGCCCTCGCAAGGTCATACCCTTGGTCTCAGAGGCAGGGTAATGTGTCAGAGTGGTGGGCTTCCTGGACTCGGTGCGAGCACGCTGAGGACCAAGGCTGTGTGTGCCTGGTCCTGTATATAAGGGCTCCTCTATGCGGAGAGAGTGAGGAAGACTGGTGATGGAGCCATCTGGGGACCTGGCCTCAGGGACCCCGGCAGCACCACAGGCCTGGTCACCAGCAGTTCCCCGTGGGTGCTGTGGGCCAAGGGTGAAAGCATGGAGGGCTCCGCACGCATTCTGGGTCTTCAGTTATCTGCACAGCTGAAGGGAAGGACGAGGTCCCCCTGCTCCCCAGCGCTACTCCTTCAGCCCTGCACGTACACCCCTATTACGGCTCTTCTGTGAGGAGGGAGGCCTAGGAGGAACCTTGTCAGAATGAGGCCCTGACTCCAAGGTGCAGCCAGGTGGGGGAAGGCCGGGATCAGGACAAGAGGCAACCTTGCTCCTCCCCTGCAGGAGGTAGGCTTGGAGGTGACCCATCCGCAGGCCGAGCTAGAGACGGTCTGGGTCACACTGGAGGCTCAGGACTTCAAGCTGGAAGCTGAAGACTCTGAGATGGGGGCCGTGTAGGTCAGCAGTTAACGCCAACTCTGCCACAGGCTCCCCTAGTCCCGATCCCTGGTGTGCCCGGTTTTCTTTCTTCTTTCTTTCCCCATACTGGCTCAGTCAAGGCCCTGGCAAGCCCTTGCTGGCAGGGGACGGCTCAAGCCTGGAGCATACTCACTGCCTCTTCCCCTGCCCCAGCTGGCAGAGACCTGCTTAGCCGCTACGGACTCTGGAGCAAGAGTAGGGAGAAAGTGAGGATCGGGGCGAGAAGAATGAGGAGAGGAGACCTGTCGTCCCTCAGCACTGACCCTGGCAGGCCCCCACCTCCTCCCCCACCCCAGGATCTGGTGTAGGTGTGCAAGGTCATTTGGGAACAGGAGCCCTTGCACTAGGTCAGGAGTGAGGAGTGGGGCCAGGGCAGCAGGCTGGGGTGGGGCCTCTACCAGCCCTCCGGCCTGATGTCTCTTGGCACCTGTCTTCTTTCTCCCAGACAAAGGATGGGGGAAGCAGCAGGAGGGGCAGGTGGGGGTGGTGTAGGGAGCCGGGATGTCTGGACTCCTGGGCCTGGGTGGTGGGTGGGGCATGGTCTTGGAACCTGGAGTCCCGGGCTTCCCTGTACATCATTGGCTGGCCATGTGAGCAGTGAGCAGATGCATGTCTTTACTAAATGTTTCCTTGTCTATAAAATGGGGAAAATGGCAGTCCCTACCGTACAGAACTGCTGTGAGGATTACATGGGGACACTGTACCAGTGCCTGGTGCAGGCCTCTTGTCCTGATAACCTTGGTTTGCCCCACATCTTAGGGCAGGTGAGCTGAGCTGAGACACGTGGCACAGCTATGCCAGGAACAGCTGCAGTATGGTATCTGCAGTGTCTTTTCTCTTTTAAAAAAATCTTTTGGACAGGGTTTTGCTGTGCAGCCCAGGCTGGTCCTAAACTCACCGTGGAGTCCTGGCTGGCCTTGGACTTATGGCAATCCTCCTGTCTCAGCCTCCCGAGTGCTGGGATTACAGGTGTGCGCCACCACATCCTGCTTATGTGGTGCTGGGGAATCGAACTCGGGTACTTAGCGCTTGATTTAGCACTTACTAGGCAAGTGCTTTAACCGCTGAGCTATTCCTCCAGCCCCTTTTTTTAAAGACAGGTTTTTGTTCTATAGGCCAAGCTGGTCCTGAACTCACTGGTGTAGCCCAGGCTGGCCTTGGAATCAGGACAATCTGCCTGCCTCAGCCTCCCAAGTGCTGGGATTACAGGCGTGCGCCACCATGCCCAGCCTTATGTGGTGCTGGGCAATCGAACCCAGTGCCCTGTGCTTGCCAGGCAAGGTCTTTGATCACTGAGCCATTCTTCTAGCTCCCTCCAGTGTCTGATCAATAAAACTTCATTTGTATGTCTAAGCTCACAAAAAACAGGCATAATGAGCAGCCGGTAGTGATGGCTCACGTGACGCGCCACACTGGGACAGCCACGTGCTTGTGCTTTACTGTCACGCCTTGACAGGGGCCCTAGGCGTTGAGTCCCAGTATGGAGCTCATGGTGTTCCGTCCTTTGCCTCAGCTGCTCTTTGGGGACCTTTTGAAGAGGGTCAGAACTATGTCCTGGGAGCAGGGAGCAGGGGCTGATGCTTCGAGCATCAGGGGTTCTAGGGCTGGTAGGGGAGGTGTTTCCAGATACCTAAAATGCCCTGAAAATAGCATTTGAGGATCCCTAAAGGGGTGAGTGTATTCTGCCTTCCCTGGGACTCAGGCCCCATTCCTGTGTCCTGATGTCCCCCTCACTAAGTAGGAGTGCGCTAGAGGCCTGAAGGGCTTTCCAGCTGAGGCCTTTGCTGGAACTGTTCTTAGGTTCTTTGGGTGTGTGGGTGTCCTGTGGTGTATCAAGGTTCAAAGGTGTCTTTTTTGTTTGTTTTTGAGACAGGGTCTCACTCTGTAGCCCAGGCTGGTCCTAAACTTGTTCTATAGTCCAATCTGGTCCTGAACTCACTATGGAGCCCTGGCTGGCCCTGGACTCATGGCAACCCTCCTGCCTCAGCCTCCTAAATGCTGGGATTACAGGCATGCACCACCACACCTGGCTTAAGTGGTGCTGGGGAATCAAACTTGGGTACTTAGTGCTTGCTAGGCAAGCACTTTAACTGCTGAGCTATTTCTCTAGCCCTGTACTGCCTGTTCTCAACTTCAGAACATGAGTGTCCTCACAGCCACTGGCAAGGTCAGCTTGAGGTCTACAGCCCCCCTGAAATCATATGGCCCTGAACCCTGCCCCGGCACCCTGCTACATGCTTCCTCCCTCCTCCAGGGCTGTTAGCTAGTCCTGCACCCCCACACCTCTCAGGCTTGTGACCTACTCCTGCCTTTATCTACTCCTAACAGAAGCAGTGTTGTCCCCCTGTGGGAGTTCTCTGGGCCTCCACCCTAGCCCTGCAGATAGCTCCAAAGGTGGGTGCTGAGTCTAGCTGGGCCCAGGAATGCTGTTTCTGGCCTTAGGACATGAGTAGAATAAATCCTCTAACGCTGAAGACTAGACACAAAAAAAGAGAACTGCCAACTGCCTTGTTTTTCACCAAATAGAAAGAGCTAGGTTTCAGTGAGAATGTATGAAGCTGCTCTGCCCCAGGGAGTGCAAATGGGACAGACACGAGTGCCACCAGGGGCCCAAGCACGGAGAACACATTAAGCAGACCTTTGAGGTGCTCTTCAGAGGGAGAAGAACAACTTCCCTGGTTCCAGACTCTTCCTGAAGCCAGCACAAGGTCCAGCTGCCTGTGGGCTCCCCCACACATTTGGGGTCTTGAGGACAGACCCTTCTTGGGCTGTAGACGCAGCTTGGTGACAGCCCTTCCTAGCATGCAGGAGGTTGTGGGATCCATGCCCAGTAAAACACACACACACACACACACACACACACACACCCAGATGAAAACAAAACCGATTTAGAGAATAAACTCCTCTCCTCCCTGCCTGAGTGGTCTTGGTGTGCTGCTCAGTCTTTGCCAGGCAAAGGTCCCCACGCCCCTCCTGCCTGCCACCTCAGTCCCTGGGCTCCTACAGGGATTCCAGTTCCTGTTTGTCTCCTTGGTGCCTGGAGGGCCTGGCCCAACCTGGCGAGGGGAAGGCCACTATGCTGTGAGAGCCACCCACCTCCCCAGCACCAGCCTTTTCTTTATATGGGGTCTCATATCTCGAATATGGCTCCCTCTGGTCTTCTGGTCTCTCCCTGAATCCCAGATGCTAATAGAATTTGTACCTCACTGTCCAAACTCGGCAGTCCTCCCACTCTTATGATTCTACTACTGCTTGGTCCCTTCACCCCTGTCAGTGACCTCCTTTCCTTCAGGGACCCACAGACCCTGTTTCCCTGCAGGTAGAAGCACAGCCTGTTTGGGGTTCTCTCCCGGTCTGTGCATCCCAGCTAGGCTACAGTTGTTCCCAGCCTCCTTGCCCCTCCTGTCCACTGGCTCGGGGGAGGACACCATAAGGAGAGGGGTCTGCTGGGCACAGCCAGGGAGGTTTCTCTTGCGCTGCTATGGGCCATCTGCTGATTTTGTTTGGGTGCTGTGCAGCACAGCAGAGACCTGGGGCAAACACCTCTCCCCTCATCATCGCTTGCTTTTTCCCCTCCAGGTAATAAGGCTCACTGGGAGAGGCTGAAGGCAGCTGCTTTGGAATCCAATCCTAGGCACACTGTTCACTACACGCGACCTCAAGCACATTTCTATTCATCAGTTTCTTCATGTGCAAGATAAAACCTACTCACAGGATGGCACCAAATGAGGTTACAGGCTTCACACTGTGGTTTGACCTAACTTGAGATCTGCAGCCACTGCGTGGGAACCCTGGTACCTCTGCTTATTAGCTGTGAGACCTGTGAGCCAATTCTGAGAGAGGGTCTCACTCTCTAGTCTGGGCAGGTCCTGAACTCACAGCAATCCTTCTGGCTGGCATTGGCCCCCACATCCAGCTTATGTGAGCTGGGCAAATGAACTCGGAGTCTTACACCAAGAGCTCTAACTGTGGCCCTATTCCTCCAGCCCACACAGGCTAACTGTTAACCTCTTTGTGCCTGCTTTCTTATCAGCAGAATAGTCCCATCCTATATATATATATATATATATATATATATATATGGAGGATTAAATGAGTTAATGCATGCAGAGAGATAAGAACAGCCCTGGCCAGCCAGGCTTTTGTCTTTCTCTTCTTTTCTAAATCACCAGGTTCTGTTAACAGGTAGCTACTGCCATCACACTGGAGCCTTCTCACCAAGCAGTAACCCTGGCTCTTTCATTCATTCATAGAGATATGAACAAACCAATCAACCAACCCAAAAACATCCCACACAGGTCTTTGTCGAGGCACTAGGCCTCCTCCCTCAGTATCTACCTCAGCAGCAGCTCAGCCACAACTTGCTAAGTAAAGGAGGCCATCTCTTGGGTGTGTGTGCCTGTCCAGACACTGATGTGATCCAACAGTAATATATATTCATATACATGACTCTCTCTCTCTCTCTCTCTCTCTCTCTAAATATATATATATATATATATATATATATATATATATATATATATATATACATACATTCTCTCCTCCCGGTCCCAGACAGGGTCTCACTGTAGCCCAGGCTGGCTTTGACCTCATGGTAGTCCTCCCAAGTGCTGAATTACAGGCCTTGCTTACATTTTAATAATAAGTATTTAAAAAAAAATCTGGCTATTTCTCTTGGTTATTCATGTACTACAGCTATCTTTCCACAGTGTGACTGTTGACTTTGTGCCATCACTTGCTGACAGTTCAGGGGCTGTATAGCTTGAGAAAGTCTCCTTTTTCTCAAGGTCTCGGTGTGTATTTTCCTCTGGTGCTCTGAAGTGGAGGGGAAGTGCACATCCTGCAAGAGAGCCTCACTCAGCTGCTGTGCAGCAGCCCTGTGTACCATCTCAAACTAAAAACGTTCAAGGCCCTGGATGTAGGGCTACCATCTCTGCACCCTTCAAGGGCCCCACTTAATGTCCATGTGGCAAAGGAAGCTGAGAAGTGTGACATCTATGACTGGTTGGCAGTGACTAAAATACTAAAGCATCGGTCTTACCTTTCTGATAATTAAAATCAGCAAGAGGGCTGAAGGAATGGCACAGCGGGTAAAGGGCTTGCCTTGCAAATTGAAGTCCCTGAGTTCGTATTCCCCAGCACCACATGAAGCTGGGCGTGGTGGCTCACACCTGTAATCCCAGAACTTGGGAGGCTGAGACAGGATTGTTCTGAGTCTAAGGTCAGTCTGAGCTACACAGCCATTTCAGGATGGGCCTGGACTACAAAGAAAGAACCTGTCTCAAACAAAATAAAATAAAATCAGCAAGAGGCCAGATCTGTTGGCATAAGCGTATAAACCCAGCACTGTGGAAGGCTGAAACAGGAGGATCTGAGTCCAACCTGGGCAGTTTAGTGAGATCCTGTTTCAAAATCACAACCAAAAAATTAAGTTGGTGGTATCTCAGTGTGAAGACCCTGGTCTGGATCTTCACTATCAAAACTCAGTAAAATAAGCAAGAGGCAGCTAAGGACTGTCCCAGTGTCACCCTTGTTTTCTAGTACTCCCAACAGCAGAGACAGAGGTCTCTACTCGCCTGCCCCACAGGGCTGCACAAACAGGCATGCACACATCCTGGTGGAAGGGGGCAATCACCGGAGCTGCAGAGCTTCACTTCTGCGTTCTTCAGGCCCTCCGCAGTGTGAATCCTGGCAGAGAAGGGCTCAGTGATCTGAGTGGTGCCAGGGACCCATGCCCAGCATGTCTTCTGGCTCCAGGTCACCTTTCTTCTATATGAGACAGGGTCTCACTCTGTAGCCCAGGCTGGTCCTGAACTTACTAAGGAGCCCAGGATGGCCTTGGACTCCAGGCAATCTCCTGTCTCAGTCTCTTGAGTGCTAAGATTACAGGTGTGTACTACCGTGTCCCGCTTGTGTGGTACTAGGGGATCGAACTCAGGTACTTAGCGCACTTTAACACTGAGCCATTCCTCCGGCCTACCAGGTCACCTTCTAAAGGTGCTTTGCTAAGCCTTTGCCCTGGTTAAAATACATATTCAGATGCTCTGAGATGGCACTCAAATCCCTCCTCAGCCTAGGGAGTCCATTCTGGCATCGGCTGTACTTTTCCTAACGTCTTCCCCTCTATCCTTTGACCCGGGGGCCCTGACCACAGTTCCCACAGCACAATGTCCAATGATGCTGCTGTGTTTCAATACAGCTAAGCCCATCTGTCAGAAAGGCCCTCTCCGTCTACAGCTGCCTCTTCCAGCTTTAATGTTACCACCTCTGAAAGTGTTCCAGATTCTGGTGAGCAACTCCAGCTTTCCTGTCTTCTGTTTACAGAGTCCCAGTTACGTTATATTCTAAATAAGTCTGTAGCCAAGCAAGGTGGCATATAACTATAGCACTTGGGGAGGCTGAGGCAGGAGGATTACAGTTCCCAACTAAAAAAATTAAAGCGCTGGTTGGGATACAGCTCAATGCAAAGGCTCTGGGTTTGATCCCCCATCTTACCACAAACAAACCAACCAACCCAAAACCACCCACACAAGTCTCTGTCCAGGCACTAGGCTTCCTCCTTCAGTATCCAGCTCAGCAGGAGCTCAGCAGCCACAAGCTGGTAAGCAAAGGAGGCCATCCTTTGGGCCTGTGGTGCCTGTCCAGACACTGATGTACTCTGACAGAGTCAAACTCGTTGATGAGGCAATGCCAGGTACCCTGCTACTACAAGAGAAAAACTCCTGGGGAGGACGAGCACGGAGTGCAGGGCGAAGGTCAAGAGAAGCAGTCACGGGGCACCTCCGGCCTTGAGGGTCTCACTCAGGACAAGAAGCACTTAAAGCACTGAGACACCTGCTGTGTGAAGAGGTAGAGGTTTATTGAAATATAAACATTCGAGAACATGTAATATAGAAAATAACCACAACATATACAGACACTTGCTGAAGAGGACATCTGAGGTATTTACTCACTGCCTAGGCTACTCATGTGCTATCACATTTCTCCTGGTTAGAATACATGTAGGATGGAGAGGAGAGGGGACGTGATATGGGACAGGACGGGGATGGAGGACAGAGCTACCCTGGCCAACAGCTTGCCATGAGGCCTTCAGAACTGCACCTTCAGGGAACAGTCAACTTGGGCCGGGCCCCAAGGTAGGGGCACTGCTGGCACACCCCCAGTTTTGCGTTTTACTTAATTCATTTAGAGACAATCTCGTTCTGTAGCCCAGGCTGGTCCTGAACTCACTATGGAACCCAGGCTGGCCTTGGACTCACAGCAATCCTCCTGCCTCAGCCTCCCAAGTGCTGGGGAAGTGAACCCAGGGCCTTGGGTTTGCTAGGAAAGCGCTTTAACCCCTGAGCTATGCCTCCAGCTCCATTCTTACACTTTCTGACTGACAACCTACTGCTGGCCCCCAGGTCAGTGCCGCTCACTCAGAGGCAGAGGCTAGGAAAGCTGCCTGGAGGGAAGGGAAAGGATCCAGTGATCAGAGGCCTGGTGTACTGTCCAGTGTTCTCTGGGTGGGAAGAATCCAGCTTCCATGACTAAATCCTGAGAAAACACACTGGCCAATTTCTGACACACACTCAAGTGGGCAAGTGCCAGCCACCTGGGCTCCTCACTAGCACTGGACCCCAGACCGTCTTTTGCTCACACCCTGCATATCCCTGGTGAGTAAGGCTTCTGAGGGTCAGCCCCAAGCGTATGGGTCTATGTGTGTATGAATGCAGATGTGTGTGTGCATGTGAGTGTGCAGAGGGCTAGAGGTGAGGAGATGCAGGTTGGCAGAGCTGCTTGCCAGGCTGAGGTATGTTTTGTGCATGAGCTCCTGCTTTCCCTTTCTTTTCCTAGACAGGACTGACTGAGGGCCACACTGTCCACAGCCACGCCCCCGTGAGTCACAGTGGGTGGGGTTCTACTGAACACCCAGGGCACACTCGGCTAAGGTGGGTCTGTGCAAGCATCACCCTTTCTCTAGCACATGATGGCGGCCTGTGCCAGCCTGGGGCCACAGGGCCCATAGCTGCAAATGTCCTCAGTGGGATCATGGAGGGGGTGACACTTCGCTCTACCCTGTCAGCTGGGGCAGGGGCAGCAGGAAGTGGTCAAGGACTATCATCGGAATTGGTGTGGTTTCTGGAACCTGCAGGCAAGCGTAGGCCTTTCTATCCCACTTTCCCACTGCCTACGGAGATCCCTGAGTCACCCCTGCCTGCTCCTGCCTGCTAGCTGGGCACAGTAGGGCCGCAGGGGCCAGCTACTGAACCACACCTGGCTAAGGTGATCTGCTCTTATCTCTTTGGTGCTACAACAACAGCATCAATAAAAATTTAAAAATAAAAAATAAAAGTCAGCAAAACACATATAAAAAAAGACTTCAGAGATACAAATACTTCCTGAAGAATCAAACATCACAATTACAAATCTGAGGTATTTCAGTGAACCTGATATCAGCATGTCTGGGGCTGAGAAGGCCCCAAGAGACGGCGACCGGGCAGGGACAAGTGAGCTATCTTGGAAGAGCTGGCCAACAAGGGTGTGTGGGGACCCTGAGGTTAGGGAAGGGCAGAATAGGGTCCTGTGAAGTGGGTGCCAGGGCCTGGGCCTGGGCCCTCTGAGCTCTGCTTCCCTCTTGACAGATACCCAGAGGCCCTGGACATGAAGCTACCCTCACATCTTCCTTCTTGGGACCACTCAAAGGGGGGGGGGGGGGGGGG
>PVKB01003966.1:0-100731 GCA_004027205.1 Ctenodactylus gundi | reverse complement strand
ACCAGTGACCCCTGGGTGATGGCAGAAAGCAGGGGAAGGGAAATAAATTAAAGGGGAAGGGAAACAAAGGGCCTCCAGCCCCGTGTTGGCTTACAGATTGTCAATACACTGTGCCCAGGATGGGAGGTGGCTGGGGAACCCTGGAGGAAGATGGAAGCCAGATTCCTGGCCAGTTCTCCAAGATAATCCCTGATTGGACAACGCTGCCCTGTCCTGCCCCTCCAGCTTCTCCCTGCCCCAGAGTACAGCAGGACCTGAATGGAGCCTAGACCAACGAACACATCCAATCCCTCAACGTCTGGCCAGTGTCTGACATGGGCTCCAAGAGATGAGGTAAATTCCGTGCATCAACTTCCGCCACTCCCAGGAGGAGAGCAGGGAGTGGGCAGCCGGGTGCTGCCGTCAAAGGGACCAGCTGGTGGAGGGCTCTGCGCTGGGGGTGCCCCGGGATGAGGTAGGACTAGGTGAGCAGTGCGAGCTGCTGCTGCTGGCGCTGCTGCTGGCGCTCTGGGGGGCAGAGCCTGCGATGAGGTGGACCACAGGCTTCTGAGCAAACAGCACACCTAGGTGGGGAAGAGAACCAGAGCGGGCTGAGGGGACACACCCTTGGATCCTCGCACCAGGCTAGGTGCCGTCAGACGCCCAACTGCCCTGTCTTCTCACGCACATACACGTAACAGGAAAACAGTAATTCTGATGGAATGTGATAGATGCTCCAGGATCAGAGGAGCAAGGTGCTGTGGGAACACTGAGAGGGTTCTGGAGAGGAGAGGAGAGTAGCTCAGGAAGGATCTAGTGTCGAGTGTGTCTGGGCTGCGGGAAGAAGGCAGTGGGCAAGTGAAGAAGAGGTTGGTGGCCTGGGATTCCAAGCCTTGGACACAGCGGTGAGAGGTAGGACCTACAGGGGCGCAGGGCAGTGTGGCCAGCCTTGGGCCCTGGGGTGCTGGTGGGCAGGGCTGCAGCAGATGGGGCTGGGAAGGTAGGTGGCAGGAGGACAGGGCGCTGAGACCTTGTGCACCGTGTCTAGGAAGCCCAGTGTCAGTCACAGGGGCTGTGGAGGCCCTGAGGGCTAGAAGCAAGACTCATGAGATCTGGGTTTCAGGATGCTCTGTGGTGAGAGGAATGTGCATGACGGAGGAGAGGAGGCTGCAAGGAAGCTGCAGGTTGCGGGGAGGGTCAAGAGACGGGAGCTGGCACGGCAAGAGAGAAGCTGTGGATAGGTCGGGCTGGGGAGCTCTCAGAAGGACGCCAGGTTTCTGACCTTGGCAGGTGCATCCAGAGTGCAGGGATTAAGGCCGGTGAGGTAGGTGACCAGTCCCCTCCTCTTCAAAGGTGTGAGGAGCCCTAAGTTACCAACCTCTCACTTTGAGAGGGTAGGAGAAATTATCTCTTCTTTTTGGTGGAAGAAAAGAGGACAGAGATCTGGTCCTGCTTCCGGGTCTTTCCAGGATCCAACCCTAGACTGGGCTTCCCAACCCACAGTTCCCCAGAAGATGCAAGGCCTAGGAGAACCTCTGAGTGTAGGCTGCAGATACAGAACGATGCCATCTGTGGCAGGTAGCCCAGCTGAGATCCAGACACGAAGCATCGTAGGGTGGGGCTGTGAGGGGCACAGCCCTCTGAGGAGGACCATCTAAATGGCCAGGTGCAGATGGGGCAGCACATCTCTACCCCTTCACTGGCCATCCCCCCAGGATGGCCAACTCCACGCTCTCAGAAAAACAGGCAGGGGACCCCCTGGCCTGGGTTTTGTGGTCCGTACTCATCAAAGTGTGCTTAACAAGGTTCAGCTGAGATTGAGCCAGCCTGTCCCCAACCAGTGAAATGGCAGTGGAAAAGGTCTGCTGTTTCTCTGAGTACCAGGTCAAAAGTCTCGGGGAAGATTTGACGCGCGTTTAACAAACAAACAAACAAACAAACAAACAAACAAACAAACAAACAAAGTCTGAGAAAAACCATAAAAGCCAAAGTTGATTCGGTTGCACACAAAACTCCTCAGCTGATGTCTCAGCTCTTTGGCTGTTTTATGACAAGATGACAGATACTGCACTGTAAGTGTTGTGTCAGGGGAAAAGGAGACCCATGCATGGTGGACACTAACTTACAAAGTTTAAAGGCGGGCTATATGGGCACCTCATTCAGGGATCCCGCACAGAGAGTGGGAGCTTCTACTTCTCCGTCCTTGGTTTCTAAATAAAAATCCTTTCTACATCTTGAAAAAAAAAAAAGGCAAAATGTAGCACTGATTATGAATCCTCACATGAAATGACTCCAATTAATGAGCCAACTGTTGATCAAACTGGTTAGATGAAGGGTTTCTACCAATATTCTGTTAACAAACTCATCTACATACACGCATACCCATATTTATAGCAGCACAATTTATAATAGCCAAGTCTTGAAAGAAGACAGTATGCCCGATCACATATGAACGGATATATATAGTATATACATACAATGGAGTACTACTCTGCCGTAGAGAAGGACAAATCTGAACCATTTTTTTTAAATGGACGCACCTTTAGACAATTATGCTCAGCAAAATGAATCAGACCTGAAAATTTATATATCATATGATTTCTCCAATATGAGAAAACCAAACCATAAACAAATATAAGAGATACAGAAGAAAGTAAGAAGATGGACTTTGTGGAGAGGGACAGTGGGGGGAGGGCAGGGAATGGTACGAGGATGGGAAGGGGAAAGGGATGCACTATGTAAATTAAAAAAAAAAAACCTCATCTACAGTCCAGAAGGGCCCCTTTACCACTGGAATCCTAAGGTGACCCACAGGAAGCATCCTGGGAAGTGTCTGGGCACAAGGGTGACGGGCAGCAACTGCAGTAGCCCGCCACAGACCTACCTGCATAGGTGGTGCCGTCTATGTCCACAGACATGTTAATGCTCCCAATGCCGCTTGTGGTCAAGTTCAGTGCGGCAGCTGAGGCCTCTGCTCTGTCATCTGCTGGGGAGTGCAGAAAGTGGGCCTGGTCAAGACACCTGTTGTCCTCTCTGGTGCTGCCTGCCCTCAGCCCACATAAGTACCTCCTGACCTGGCAGAGACCCAGGCTCCCCAACTCCCTGTTGCTGGCTTTTTCCTGAGCCAGTTCGTTTCCCCAGCTCTTTGCTCTTGGAGAAGGCATGGCAGCTGTCAAGAGGCCAGCCTGGCCTGCAGCTGTGTTACTGTTAACATGGGTCCTCAAAGTCCAACTGAGCGTCTATCACACATCAAGCTGGGAAGCCAACTAAGGCCAAGCTTTAACTCTGAGGACCGCCCCCCCCTCCTCCTTCCATCTCTTATCTGTGAGAAAGGCTGAAAGGGCTGTCAGGTTCAGCTTCCTTCTGGCCCACCCTGGGTAAGCGAGGCAGGGAGAGGCTGGTCCCTTCACACCTGCCTCCTTCTGTTCATGTCTGCTTTGAGAGTCACAGCAAGAATGGCCAAGCAAAGGTGTGGGAGGGGGGATCACAGGAAGAACAAAGAAAGCCCATTATGTGGTTTGGGAAGAGCAAGCGCGACGCTACAAAAACGTGGAGGGGAAGGAGAAAGAGGTCAGTCACACTGCTGAACCTGGGTTTCCTACGTCCTCTACTGACATGAGCCTGAAGAATGACACACACGTTTCTTCTTCTTAGACCTGACCATATTACCCTGTGTAGGCCAACCTCTTTAATTTAGACAGATTAAAAGGCCAGTCAGGGAAAGGACATAGCAGCTACCTCTGACTCCTCCTCTTTGAGTAACTGCTTTTCCTCCGTGCTACATAACAGGATACTGCCTGAAGCAACCTCTGATCCCCTAGAAAACCTCAGCTAGGTGAACAGATCTCAGGGAGCGCAGAGGTCCCACATGGTTCTCTTCTGGCCTCCCAGCCCTGCACTTGGGCGGGAAGGCAGACCTAGGGGAACCCCTATCCCAGGAGACTGGATGGGCCATGAATAGAGCTGGGTGTGGCAGTGGCAGAAGGGAAGCCGAGCCCTACAGCGCTCACCCCTGCCATTGATCCTAATCTTCACGGGGAGCTGCCGTGCCATGCTGAAGAGGTTGCGCTGGAACGCCTGCTGTACCAGGCGCTGCTCCTCCTCCGACAACCTTGACACCTTCTTCTCAGCAGGCTCTCCTGACTCCAGCCGCTCCCGCAGCTGCTCCAGTGTGGCAGTCCGGGTCCCAGCCTGCTGGCCTGCCAAAGTCACAGGCACAGCCAGGCGATTTGGCACGGGCACTGTTGTTGCTGGGACTCCATCACCTGCAAAGGAATGGAGCTAGACCAATCCACAATAACCCTTACCACCCAAGAGCCCCACCTCGGACACAGAGACACTGGGCTTGCTCCCTTCCCTTTCCCCCCAAACCCCCGCTGACCTTTCCTGAGAGTGGTTGCTGGAGATATCCGAGCACCACTGGCACTGGTGCTGCTGCTGGAGCCAAGCCCAAGGACGGGGAAGCGGATCTTAGGTGGCGAGAGAAGGGCAGGGGCCCCAGCAGCAGCAGATGAAAAGCCGAAAAGGGAAGAGCTGTAGCTGGGCCGCCGACCTTCCCTCCGGTTGCCATCAATAGCTGCCTGGAGCTCGGCCGGGGAGCTCAAGGCCTTCTTCTCACACTCATAGGCATACAGATACTTCATGTACCTGCAGGGAGGGAAGGGAGCAAGGAGAACAACCCAAAACAGCAGCAGAGACTGCTCAACTTCAGATGCTGGGAGTCCAGGGCAGCCCATCAGGAAAGCTCTAGGGTGTCTTGGAAGAGGAGGAAAATCCGGGGTTGCCAGACACAATGTCCAAATTTGAGGAATTGTTTACTAAAGCAAATGAGTACCACCTGAGCTAAAGTTTGCACGTAGAGGGCCAAGTCTTCCTGGCTTCTTGATCTCTCCATGCTGAGTTAGGCTGGTCAGACAGGAGCAATTCTCTCTTCTAACGTCTTAAGAAGCAGTTCTTTTCCCCACGATTCTTGCTATTCTAATTCTAGCTGTATCATCAACTTCTACTGAAATAGTTCCAGTAGCTACATAGTTCCAACAGAGGAACCTGCTCAAAGTAGAAGGTTTTAGAAAAGCCTAACACACCATGACATGCCATGTGACATGACATGCTATGTCAGCTATTCATGCTTTTCAAGAGTTCCAAAAGAGATTCCTGGGGCTGGAGGTGTAGCATAGAGGTTAGTACGCTTGCCTAGCATGCCCAAGGCTCCAGGGTCAATGCCCCAGTACCACATAAGCCAGGCATGGTGGTGCATGCTTGTAATCCCAGCACTTGGGAGGCTTAGGCAGGAGGACTGGTGTGAATTCGAGGCCAGCCTGACTAAAACATGAATCCCATGTCTGAAGGGCTGCTTGGGGCAAATGTGCTATCTGGAAGGTAATGTCCTAGAAGGTGCATAGATTTAAGATAGAAACCCAAGTCTGAATCTCAGAGCCACCACTTGGAGACTGGTATGGTGTTGACCAAATTATTCAATTTCAGAGAGTTGGTTTCTGTAATCTGAAATATGGCACAATGTCTATTTTCCAAGGACTGACTGTGAGGTTTAAATGAAACAGAATGGTGAAATACCAGCATACAGGAGACACTTAGTTCTGGGTGACTCTATTACAAGATGTAATAAAAAAAATTCCTCTCAAAAGTTCCCCAATGTCTTAAGAATCCCACTTCTCGTTACTGCACAATGGAATTTCCTTCCTTCCTCTTTTGTCTCAGAGCTAAAATGGGTACCCTTTCTCCAGCCCATAGCTTCCTTCTTGCAGCCCTATCTACTCACTGGGTCCTGAGGGTGAAGGCGGCACTGGTGATGGACGTGGGCAGGTTCAGGCCCTTGGTGATCTCCCTCCAAATCTTCTTGTTGATGATCTCCACCAGGCCCCCTTTCTCTGTTACCAGCTTGTACAGCATGTACAGGTCCAGTATCTGTTTGGCCATGATGGGAATCCGGTTGATGGGGGTCCCTATGATTTTCCAATAAGAAAAGGAGAGGGCTGTGTCATCACAAGGGCAAGAAAGAAGCACTTGTGTCTGCTCACAAACAGCGCTCATGATCTGCCTGGAACTGTGCCGTGACTTATTTTCCCCAAACCTAAAAGCTGTCTGACTAATGCCAGTTTTCTCTGGGTGCGCAAGACAAGCCTATCGCCTGGATTAGGCACGACATTTAGTGTCTCTATTCATTTTGTTGTCTGGGAAATACAAGGATCAGATGAAATGAACTCAAAGGATTTAGTTTTAGTTATTTTTTTTTTCTTTGGGAGGGGGGTGTCTCTATCTGTTAATACACTTCAAGATTATTTCTGGGCTGGTAAACACAAAGCCCTGGGCTCAACTCTTCAGTATCACGCAAACTGGGTGTGGTGGCACATGCCTGTAATCCCAGCACTGGAGAGGCTGAGGCAGGAGGACTGCCATGAATTTCAAACTAGCCAGGGCTACATAGTAAGTTAGCTTAGACTGCAGAGCAAGACCATGGTCTCAGGAAAAAAAAAAAAAAAGATTATGCACAATTTTACAGCCTCCCCTCCTCTATACTGTACTCAGTGCTGCCTCCCTCCTGTGGGAAGCCTTTCTCTACTGTTAGCTAGGGAGGCCCAGTCCAGTCATCTACCGGCCAGCTCCCTGACAGCTGTCAGCACAGCTGGTCAGCAGTGTACATTCCGACTGCCTGCTCTCTCCCCTCTTGCAGCAGGATGGAGACGTGGCTCCTTTCTAGGCCAGGTGCCTCACCATGTCAAAGGAGCTGCTGGACACACACGTCTCCAGGGCAATGAAAAGCCACTCAACAATTCTCTCCCCACTAATCATCCACCCCCTCTCTGGCCTCTGAAAGAGGGAGGGTCAGAGCAGCTTCCGCCCACTGGCCCCCAGGGGAAGTGAGAGGAGCCAGGGACTTGATTAGGAAACCTGGCACCAGGCAGGAAGGGCTACTAATGAGCACCAGGGGAAGGCAGGGAGGGCGGGGCCAGGGTCCTTTCACCGGTGGCTGGGATGCTCGTCAGGAGGCGTGATGGATGACTGTCATTTGGCAGCCTCGGGATTAATGATCTGGAGGTCAGAGGGGAGAATTCCACAGGGAAGGGTCACCATCCGGGGCAGCGTCTAAGACTTGTTGCCTTTTGATAGGAGCTGCTTTTACTGTACACAGGCAGTGGCTGCTCCTGGTCGGGTGTGCCCTCCCCTGTGCCCATCTCACTGCAGTCTCACTGAGCTGCCTGCGGCTTCAAGCCTGTTCATACAGGACTGCTTGTTTCTTATCCTATCATTTTCTGTCCCCTAAAGCAATGCCAGTTACCTTCTCAGTCCTGCCCAGCCTGCCTCACCAACTCTTTCACGACCCAATTCAAGCCACAGAAGGAAGTAGAGGGTCACCATGAAGAGGAAGTCCATGAGGATGGACATGTGGGAGTGCGATGATAGGACCGCACCTCTTTCTAGGACTGGGGAGGGAACTAAATGGCTAAGTCAAGCACTATGTACCCGAGTTCGATTACCCAGCAACAAATAAGGCGTGCGTGATGGTGGCACAGGTTCAGGAGGCTGAGGCAGGAGGACTCCCGTTGAGTCCAAGGCCAGCCTGGGCTCCATAGTGAGTTCAGGACCAGCCTGGGCTACAGAGACAGACCCTAGTCCCTCCCGCCAAAAAAGGCCTGTCTCAGAGCACAGAGCTATGGTGAGCCCACATCTTTCACAGAAGACCCAGCAAGGTAGGTCCACTCCAAAGGCTCCTCATACAGAGTGCTAAGCTCACATTTCTAGAACTTTTCATGGAATCTTCCCATGTGTGACCTGTTCATCTGTGAGACAGGTGCACACTGATGTCATCTCCATTTCCTTAACTAGTTCTCATCACTTTCATTTCTTTTCCCCAGCAACACCATCATCCTTAGAGAGCAGGCAAGCACCTCCGAGTCAGCGGGTGCTTCTTTTCCATCCTTTATCATCCACTTCTGGGTACGTAGAAGGCTTCATTTAATCTCCTTTGAGGTGCCTCTTGCAAAGCAATTTCCCTTCTGGATCACCACTCTAGACCAGGCCCTTCCTGGCTCGCAACTGGATGCCTGAGGTGGCCTCTAGCTATAACCTGACTTACACAGGACTGTCAGGAAACCTTATTAAAACAATGCCTTCACCAGATTACCTACTTCCTTGTTTAAAAACTTCCAATGGGGGGAGACCCCCTTCAACGGACTCTTCCTACTTCCCCACCTATCCCATGCATCGTGTGATCTGTGTCCCCTCTGCTCCTTACAAGCTCACATGTGAAACGTTTAAAGCAAATCAACAGCTCCCTCAGGACAAGCTTGCCCGTGCTTCTGAGTCTCTGCCTCTGTTCAGGCTGGGAACGAATTGTCTACACTGGAACCTCCCATCCTCTAAGGTCCGTTCCTTCCAGAGGGAATTTTCTAACTACTCAAGTTCCTGTGGATTCTTTCAGAATTTCTCAGGCATCCTGACAAGTTCAGTAACTAATTCCTATTTCATGTATGTCCATGTGCTACCTCAGGAAGTGTCAGTTCAGTGACAAAAGAGACTTTTTCCATTACTATGTCTCAAATATGATGGTGACTAAATAAATTAACCTACAATGAAGATTAAAAACAGTGTTTTCAGAGTCAAAGCACCCAGCTCCATGAGGCCACCAAAGGGAACCTTACCCATATGTGCTCATGCTTGGGGTGAGCCTGCAGAGACCCATTCCTAGCTGAGTGTCTAATGCTAACATCCTTGAAGAGAAGTCACCTTCCTCTCTGAGGTCCTCTGGGTCACTAACATGTGACCTTGTGTGGGTCACTGTTAACCAGCTGGGGAACTAAGGCCTTTAATGCTTAAGTTCTTTGCTTCCAAGTCCAACAGTAAAAGAACCAGCAATAGGAGAAGACTAGATGGACAGTTGGGGATTTTGAGAAAGTAAAGAAACCATGACACTCTAAAGCAGGGTCATGGGGGGCTAGGGTGCAAGTTGTAGAGCATGAGTATCCATGCCAGCTGCGGCTGAGTGTTTAACTAGTACAACAGGGCCAGGCAAAAGCTGTCCTTCAGAAAGTCACCCTGGACAGCCAGATACCACATGGCTCTGGGACTCCATGTCTGAGCAGCTTTCAGATTTTACACTGTCTCCTGTTGGAAGTCGTCGCTGGTGGTAAATCTTCAGACACAGAACGCATTACACATTCAGAAACAGCCATCTTTCATTTGGAGACAAACCAGCTGAATAGAATGAAGGAACATAGCTGTTTATAACAGTTTTTTACTGAAGACGAGGTGTGGTCATAAAACATGGCAGACTTCTTAGTGTGGCTCAAACATCTTTTGAAGGCAACTCCCCAGACGATTACATGTTTATTTGGAGCAGTCACTGAATTAAATGTCTGCCCATGTCTGATGAGTTTTTTGAACGGTAACATTGTTATCAGTGCAAAAATTTTGTTAAAAATTAAGTCTCCATGGCTATAGAGTGTGAGACTACATCAGACTGAGAACTGCCAGGGGAAGGAAGCAGTGGTAGGTACAGGACCTGGAAAGAAAAGACGGGTCAGAGCAGTACTCGAAGTCAACTCTGTAACCTAACATCAAGTGGCCACGACCCAGCACCTGCAGAGAGAGAGAGAGAGAGAGAGAGAGAGAGAGAGAGAGAGAGAGAGAGAGAGAGAGAGAGAGAGAGAGAGAGAGAGAGAGAGAGAGAGACAGAGAGACAGAGAGACAGAGAGAGAGACACAGAGAGAGAGACAGAGCAGACATTCAGCCAGAGGAGCCAAGTGCTCCAGAAGGCCTGGTGGTAGCCCCCTGCTGGGTACACTGGGATCCTGCTTTTCCTCACTCCACAGTGCACCCTCTTCACATGCCTCCTCTGATCAGGCATGCTGGTTCTGGAGATGAAACTAACAAGTGAACCAGTGCTCCATCCCCTGTGGTTGGTCCTCAGTAAAGGGTCAAAGAGGACCCCAGAACAGGTTGGCCTCTGAGTACTGTTGGAGACAGACCTAAGGCTGTTCTGAAAATACAGCTCTAGGTGGTCTTATGTGGCAGATTGCTTTGTGTTGACTGGGCCTGGTAGCCATTTCTCTTATCCAAAGGAGATTCTATGCTGTGCACAGACGTCTATAATCCCAGCACTCTGGGAGGCCGAAGCAGGAGGATCGGAAGTTAAAGTCCATTCTGCCCATCTTAGTGATTCAGTGAGACCTGTCTCAAAATCAAAATCAAAAAAAAAAAAAAAAAAAAAAAAAAAAAAAAAAAAAAAAAAAAAAAAAAAAAAAAAAAAAAAAAAAAAAAGACAGGCTGGGAATACAGATCAGTGTGAAGACTCTGGGTTCAATTCCCAGTACAAAACAAAACAATGAAACAAGATTCTATTAAGAGGGAATAGGTCTTTCAGTTGAAACTGCAATCCACGCTAATGAGGAAGGCAAATGGGGAAGGCAAATGTGGGAGGCAAATGTGGGGGGACCAAGAGCTCCGGCCTCAGTTTCCCCACCTGTGAGATGACAGATCTGGACTTGATGACTTATAGTTCTAAAGTCCTGTAAGTCTATAAATAAAAAATTAAAACAAAAATTTGTGGTTGTGACTACCAAAGGGAAGCTGTGTGAGCTAGTGCATAATGTTGCCAAGTGGTCTTGATATGGATGATTTGGGATCTTCTCCAGTGAAGGATCCCTCTGGCACTTAAGACCAAGCCGGTGAAGTTCAAGTCCACAAGCAATGGCTCCTTCGCCACCCTTCAGAGAAGGGGCAAGGTCTCTTACGGCTGTCTAGGCTGAATTATAATCTCTGGGAGGCTGTTGATCTGGAGGAGCCAGGCTGTGTCCACAAATAATGTAAAAGCAACCTGCAGAGTACCAGCAAGGAAGCAAACACCCACGGAAGAAAGCTCTCTGTCAGTCACTAGTGTTGGCCCTGCAGGAGGCTGAGTATCCATCCCCACAGACCTGGTGAGGCATCTGACGGGAAAGCCTGCGGACTGTCAGTCACCGCTATCAAAGCAGGAGCTAGGATTGAGGGTAATTAATCATGCTCTCCCTGACAGGAATTCAGGACCTTATCTGTACCCCAAGAAATGCCACTGGTCTCCAGTTCCCTCCTCAATAAAGGAGACTGACAGTTGCAACAAAGAGGCCCCTTATCAGATTTCAGCCAGGGAGTCTGAGGCAGCCCCAGGGACGGAAGTAAGTCTTTTATGAGGGCAAGGGACCTAGCAAAGCCTCCAGGATTCCTGGGGCTTTAACCCTTGTTGGTGGGAAAGCCACTGGCCACTGGCACTAGCAGGCCGGAGCTGTCATCAGGAGCTTCCAGTACAGATATGGCTAAACAACGCTGCTCCCTGGCACTCTGCTTGCTTCCTGTCATTCGGACAATACAGATGTAGCTAGGGGCAGGGAAGAGGGCAAGAGACGAAATGGCTGCCTCTGCCTCAAGAGACAAAGCTGGAGGTGGCCAGAGTGCTGAAGGAAAAGCCACCACCTTCCATCGCAGAGAATGGGCATGTTACGGTAGCGACCAGAAGCAATCGGGAGGCAGGCACCTGACAGACTGAAGATGGCTGCCTCCCTGCCTACAGGTCAAAGACGTGGCCCTGCACTGCTTTTTCCTGATTCTGAAAAAGGTCATCTATCAAATTTTCATAGCCTGTCAAGAGAGCTGACCAGGGAGCCTAGAAGACTTAAGACAGGAACATGCCAGCCTGTTGACTATCCCTGTCAGTTCATTCTTGCTCTACTGTGGCTCTGCACCCCAGAAGTACAAACAGGGAAATAACTAGGGATTTTCCCAACTTGGTGATACAGAAAATATATACCAGTGGGAGGATCAGCAGAGATGTCTGGGTGTGGACAGTGCACTTTGTGGCTGGACCGTCCCGCAAGGGAGGCCAGACCCAAGTGCAATGCCATAGCCTACCACCGTACTGACAGGCATGTTTAAGCCCTCTGCCTCTAGCTGCCCACTGAATGGGTCTAACTTGCTCGTGGTATGGGGCACCAATCCAGGCATATCAGGGATCTATATTTCTGTCCTATACACCTACATACCCATCCCTCAGCTAATGTACAAAACATTTTCAGTGTCCCTAAAAATTCCCTCGTGGTCCTTCCCAATCAATATCCATCTCCTACCCCAGCAGCCCAGAGGTAGACATTATTCTAATACCCATTTTCTTTTTTCTTCTCTCTTTTTTTTTTTGAGACAGGGTCTTACTCTATAGTCCAGCTTGGTCCTGAACTCACTATGGAGCCCAGGCTGGTCCTGAACTCGCAGCAATCCTCCTGCCTCAGCCTCCTGAGTGCTGGGATTATAGGCGTGCACCACCACACCTGGCTTATATGGTGCTGGGGAATCAAACTTGGGTACTTAAACCATTAAGCCATTCCTCCAGCCCCGTGGTATCCATTTTCTTGAACTTTCTGTAAATGAAATAATGTAATTTTTTATTTTTATCTTATTTATTTGTCTTTTAAGTCAGGGTCTCACTCTATAGCTCAGTCTGGTACTGAGCTCATAATGTAGCCCAGGATGGGTTTGGGATTGCAGGCGTGCGCCACCACACCCGGCTTTACGTGGTGCTGAGAAATAGAACTCAGGGCCCTGCACTTGCAAGGCAAGCACATTAGCCACTGTGCTGTTCCTCCAGCCCCATAATATAATTTTTCAAAGTATGCAATCTGTTGCACATGGCTCCTCTCAACAGTAGGGGAGTGGGAGCTGTCCTGAGCATTACGAAGGTGGCTCGTTTTTTCGCTGTGGTGGCAACCGTTCCTTCTGTACTTTATGACTATGCCGTTTTTAGCTCATTTACTTTGGATGGACAGGTGGATGTGCTCTGGTTTCGAGCTACAGTAAATGATGCTGCTATGAATATTCTTGCCAAAACACTCATTTCTATTGAGCCTATCTGTCTGTCTGGCTATCTATTCCCATGAGTGGAACTGCTGGGTAACAGGCTCAGCATGTTTTAGCTTAGTAAATACCAGCAAACAGAGTTCCAAAGTTTTTACATCCATTTACAACCATCAGCCATGGGTAGAAGTTATAACTGCTCCATATCAGGAGGTTAATTTTAAACTAATCACCTTTTCTTTTTGAGGGGTGGGAGTGTATACAGGATACATCAGCTTGGACTAATTGTCTTAGATAAAATTCAACAACATGTGAAATATATTCTCTGGCCAGTAATAAAATAATTATGACAGTGATTTTGTCATCTTTCTTTTAAAAACTGTGTTCAGAGAAGTTGGCAAAGGAATTTGAAAGAAGTAGGCTGTTGGACAGATCCTATGCTGCCGACTGCTGGATCACGATACTGTACTGGCACCTACAGGAGAAGGACAGCAGGTTGGCTGCGAAGGGCATACCTCTAGGGGCCTCTGACCTGGGCATGGATAGTGGCAGGAGTTGCTGCTGCCATTCATGCCGCGAGGATCTAAGACCCCACAGTGTAAGTGGGCCAAACTCTACCATAGTAATTTTTTTTTTAAATTTTTTCCGGGAGACAGGGTCTCCTCTGTAGTCCAGGCTGATCCTAAACTCACTATGTAGCCCAGACTGGTTTCAAACTCACAGCAATCCTCCTACTTCAGCCTCCCCAGTGCCAGCTGAGATTGCAAGTATGTGCCACCATGCTCAGCTTCTATGGTGCTAGGGAATTGATACCAGGGTCTTGAGCTTGCTAAGCACTCTAACCACTGAGCTATGTCCCCCAGGCCCCCAGATGACTTCTTTAAAGCAGTCCTTGGTCAATTTACTGAGTACTGGCTCACACTGAAACCAAAGAGGTAAAACTATCAAGCAGTTCAATTTTACCATGTATGAGGAGTACAAGAAAAGATTCTGATGGGAAAAAGGCTAAATTTAATGACAAAGGGACCATTCAAGTTAGCCTTTTCTTTCAAAACCCAAGTTCCCCTCCTATTACTGTAGCTAACAGGGTACTTATAGAATATTAAGCAACTACTAAAGATGGAAGGAAGAAAAACTGTATCCTAGCACAATCTCTGAAACATCTAGAGAGAGCGAAGGGTCTGGCTTCAGAAAAAGGGCTAATCCTGAAACTTAAAGATTTGCTCTTTAGACTTTCGTGTGGGTTTGAAGATAGAAAATGAAGCCCCTAACCTATTTCATCTGACAAACACAACATATTTTAATCTACCAGGAAGTGTCCAGGGAACAGACCACTTATTGCAAGATACAAAGTATATAGAAGAAACTGCCTCCATCAAAAGGCAAAGCAATATATGTCACGACATTTCCTTGCCTGAGATGGACAGATAAGCACACAACAGAAGGAAAAACACTCAGATTGCACTTTGAGGCAGACCAAGCCCTTTTCCCACAGTAAATTCTTTGTATATACACATCAAAAGCAGATCTAACAATCCACTGGGGAAATCCAAGGTCAGTTTGCAGCCTTGACCAGGACTGGTAGGGGTGGGCGGGTAACTCTATAAGTAAAGTTTTGATAAAACTTCTCTTCCACATGACCAAGAAGTTTCTTGCCTGGCAGGCTTGAGGGGGCAAGAGCAGGAAAGGACAGCCTTGCTTTTGGGTATTCTGGGTGTATTTCCAGTCACCTTGCCCCACTACCTGAACAGAGAGCAGCCTCCTTGTCACTTGAGTTTCCCTACCTGCTCTTCCAAGAAACAGGCCTGACACTGAAATGCACTCTTCCCACACCCAGAGTTCTACCCTGCATTAATCAGCTAGGTGCTGTTGGGACCTTGCTGGCCAAGGGGCCAGTGGAGGTGGCCAGCCAGCATTCTCTAGGCGCTCATAATGCTGGAGAAGAGTCAGGGCTTGCCTGTTGTTCCAAAAAGAAAGCAAAGAGGTTGTTGGCACAGGGAAATGACAGTCTCAAAGGTGTAGGAGTTAGGAGACCAAGCACTAGGGTAAATCCCTTCACCTTGGGGTTGATTCTTCATGACCGAAAGGGATAACCTACACTCTCCCTATCCTGTGGAGCTGGAGATACAGGTAGTAGCAACAGATCAGATAATGGCTAACTGTAGAAAGGGTTCTACAATATGTATGGCTTAATAATAAAATAACCTTTGCTTATCAGACTTACAAATTAGTCCTTTCCTTTGGGCAATGAAAAAACCAAGTAAAAAGTCTATGAGGAAATGGCATCTCAGAAACCACCCACAGCGAGTTAAACTGGCCAATTTTATTTAGAACTATTTGGCTGTATTTTGGGGGAAAAAATTATCATATGCATATACACCTGCAAGTGTGCATGCAAGCATGTGGGCACACACACAGCCGAAGAGTACACCAGAGCTTTCTGAAATCTAACAGATCTTTTGAGAGCAATACAGAAAGGGACGGTGAGACCCAGAGCAACTTACATAATTTGGCTTCGGTCAGCAAAAAAGGAAATACATTATTTAGCAAGGAAAAGCAACGGACTAGAAATTCTTGATACCAATTTCACGTGATTATTTTGACAGAGAATTGCCTTAAAGGACTTTTTTTTTTTTGTTTGTTTCTCAAGCATAGCTACTTGTCTGCAGGGAGCTCAAAAGAACAATCATGGACATGTAACAGAGCGTAGATGCTTCCAGGATGATTTTAAGCGAACTTTTAATTTTTTTTTTGAGACAGCTTCACGCTATAGTCCAGGCTGGTCCTGAACTCACTATGTAACCTAGGCTTATCTCGAACTCACGGCCATCCTCCTGCCTCACCATCGCAGAACCTTTTTGTTAAGAGATGAGGAAAGAATGGTTACCCGAGAAAGATTTGCTGCTGCTGATGGAGAGGACGGATGTCAGCCCTGGCCTTGTACTCATCAGATCAGAGGTCCTTCTGCCCTGTTGAGCTTCCCACTCCCCAAGGCCCGCAAGAGACAGTAAATGTGAGTGGGCACTGTCTCAGCCCACTCCACTCCTCCCCGGCTCCACTACTGACAGGCTCTGCTGCTCAGGGAGGGGTCATTAGGGTGCAAAGGACCCGGCTAGCCTAGAAACCAAGGCCTAAAAGCTGAAAGGCCCATCTGTCCTGGTAAATTCAACCAAATGTGTTAATAGGTGAGAGACATAGCACAAAGCAGCAGTTACAGCCTCTGCCCTTCTCCCACTGGAGGGCTGTTTTATCACCTGCAGCTGCAGGCATTCATGGCAGCCTGCTGTGTACCACCTCCTTCCGAGCCCTGTCCACTTCCTCTGCAGCAGCCTGCTATGTCAAATCTGCCTCTCTTTGCTCACAGCCCCGCCCGGGTCACCAAGCCTTTCAAACTCAGGCGGTATTCAGTGGCTACACTGTCCATCACATTAGCTCCAGGGGCTGAGTCTCTGACCTGCTGCTGAGGTCTATCAGCTCTGCCTGGCTAACAGGACCAGCCTTGAGTACCCTAGACACTCCACTGACAAGTCAGTCACACATATTTAGGAATCACCATTCTGTGAAGAGGAAAAGACACCAAGTTCCCCATGATCAAAAGTGCTGGGGCTGGGGACAGAGCTCAGTGGTCAGAATGCTTGCTCAGCAGGTGAAAGACCAGGGCTTGATTCCTCAACACCATATAAAGATTAGCCAGGTATGGTGGTGCGTACTCAGGAGGCGGGGGCAGGAAGACTGCCTCGAGTTCTAGGCCAGCTGGGCTACATAGAGAGCTCAGTAGGACTACAGAACAAGACCTTATCTCAAAACAAACAAACAAACAAACAAAAACCAAGTGCAATCTGCTCCCAGCTCTTATGATCACCACTCTAGTTTAGACTACCAAATAATGGAAGGCCAGGGCACACTGTAGCTACAGCCCTGTCTGAGGCTTGGTCTCTACTGTAGCTCAGGGTGGGCCCCCAACACACACTGCTCTCTGATACTCAGTAGTTGGGTGGGGCCTGGGGGTTAAGGTACTGCCTGACACAGGTCCACCTTTAGGTACCTGAGAGCTGGAAGACTTCAATAAAGGTATTTTCTACAGAAAAAAAAAAAATCTTCCTATCTTTGTTCTTTATCACCCTTCCTCGGAAGTGGCTCTTCCCTGGGGCAAATTTGTTCCCCGGGGCCATTTACCATTCAAATTATCTAGAGACGTTTCTGGTTGTCAGGACTGAGGCTGCTAATGGCATCTACAGGGAAGATGCCATGGATATTGCTAACATCTGATGGTACGTAAGACTGCCGCACAGTAAAGGATAAACCAGTCCCCAAAGTCAACAGTGTGGAGGCCACGAATCTCTGAATTAAGAGGCACTAACAAGGGGCAAGCCAAACTGTCTCCCTCCTGTCAGTAATGCCAGCAAATTGTGACATACCTGACAGAAGTGCTGAACACAGGACAAAGATCTACTCAGGCCCCAAATAACCACAGATGGACATTATAAAAGGGAGGTCCTTACTCCTGCTTTGGGCTCACTCAAAAACATACTAGATGGCAATCTAGTACAGCACTCAGAATAGCTGCTGCACAGAGGTGGACATACTCAAATTCTCAAGGTAGCTCAGCCACCCTGCATGGCAAGGTGAGTCAGAAAACTCAACAAGACTGCTTACATAGCAAACCCTCCCTCAGCATGACCCCGCCTGGTCCTATGCTAGCACTAGAGGCATAGAGGTATGACAAAGCGGCTGTCCTCCAGGAGCTCTGGGTCTAGGGGGGAACCATAGTAGTAAACAATTATCAAACGTCACCTTTGACTAGGCTGATCTAATTTCCATTTTCTTTTAAAAATCCTTTTGGGAAAGGAGAAAAACAATAAAGTAGAAAATAAAGCAGTGAAGCTACACTGCTGATTAAAATCTATATTGCTATGGCAGCCCCTCTGAGACAGGATCAGCGCCTGAGTTTGCACCAGCTGGGCTTGTGGAGCTTGTAAATAATTAAAAGGTAATTGGAAGGGAAGACTGAAGTATTAAGTGGATTTCTCTCTCTCAGGGCAACGAGGGAGCTCTGCTGCTGCCAGTCACATTATCTTTTAGGATTATATTCTTGTTTTTTTACTAACACATGCAGCTCCAGATAACCATTGGAGAGTAAACTAATCAGGGTTGTTTAACCTGCTATGATGTGCTCCTCTTAGCACAGCCTCCAACCTTTCTACAGCCTTCTGAAGCAAACCCATTAGTACACCCTGTTACTAATAAGACAACAGGCTTTGGCAAGTAAAGGAGGGAAGGAGGAGGTGGGAGGGAGGAAGGGATAGATAGAGGCACGAGTTCCCCAAAGGGCACTCAACACTCACTAGCTGGCGGCTGCCATTTGGCCTGACCCACTACAGAGTGAATTTCATTCTTCAGTCTCAATAAGCTGCTGACACAGACCCCAAGGAAAGTGTGATCAGGTACCAGCAGGTACCTCAGCAGAAAGCAGGTGAGGGGAGCTCTCTCCTAAAGCTGTCCTGAGGGTGATGGAAGTGGAACCACAGACTACTGAGGACCTTCTAGAGGCTGGGGTTCTGGGAAGGCTTCCTGAGGACTGGCCCACTGCTGCAACAGGATATAAAGCCAGGAAGTTGAGTCACTGGGCTCAAGACTCAGTCACACCATAGTCCACAGAGACAGCTATAGGGAGGAGTAAGGAGAGGAGGGCAGAGATGTGGGAGGGTGCATTACACAGGAGATACCCAGGCACTCTACAGCTAAACTTCAGGAATGCTCTAACCAAACTGTGGATAAAACTCAAAGAGCAGTGAATAAAAAGAAAAAGCTGGCCTTTCCTTTCCATGGATCATTTCACTCTCCAAAATATTCCTTTGCTCACCTTTCCCAGTCTCTATGAGACCAGATCTACTAACAAGAAGCCCTGCATGCTACTTCAAGTGAAGCCCATGGCAACGATAAGGCTAAACTAAAAGCATACTTGAATTTGAAATGATTCCAGACACCAGTAAAATAGCAGAGACAAAAATAAGGCAAGACCAAAGGTGGATGATCAGTCCATTCATTTTTAGCCAGACTTCTCTGCTGTCTTCAATGTGACTGTCAGTTATCCAGATAAATCCTGAACCAATCAGCCTCAAATGCTTCCCATCCTCCTGTGATGAAGATAGGGGGCAGGGCATGGAGAACAGGGAAGAGCACACGGTAGGCTCTCAGTAAATAAGCAAGACTCAAGATAAGAAGGAGATGGCACACTCACCCCTCTTCTGCATAAAGATGAAGAGGTCATCCAGGAACTCTTTTCTTTCGGGATCACCGTCTAGTTCATACAGCTGCAGTCCCCACCCAAGGAAAAGAACACAATGAAATATTCCATTTTGCTTCAAGAAGTCTCACATCAAAGATACATCATCTGAATAGAATGGACTCACTGGCCACTCATGGACTCAAGTAGACTCACTGCCACTCATGTGCTCATTCCTTGGGAATGAAAGAGAACCCACAGCAGAAATGCCCCTATCTTTACCACAAAGGGCACATTACAGACCTTGGCAAAATCTCGAGAGATCTCTCTTCCCCGGCCTCCGTCAGCATCCTCACTCCAAGTCAAACCACCATTCTGGGGGAAGAATGAGACAAAATGGTAAGACGGAAATAGGAAGAGATGAGGGAGAAGACAAAATTATCATAAGAAACAATGGTGATCCTCAGCATTTGTGCTATATAAGAAAACACTGCTCGGGCGGCCACTAACCTACCCACTAACAGGGACAGCTTTTTTTGGCTTTCAATTACTGTTCCCAAGTAAGGAGCCAGGTAGAAGAAACATCACACTTTTTGAAGCGGCTGCTTATACTTGGTAATGCTGCAAGATGAAGTCATAGGCCCACTCTTCTGAGAATCTCTCATCCTTAGCTCTTCTTGGGTGGGAACACATTTAGCTTGGTTTCTCACTGGACGGCCTAAGGCCAAAGGAAATAGGGCAAATATCATGAGGCTGCTGTCTCTCTGCCAAGCCTCTCTGGCTGAAGCCCTGAGCCTAGTGATGAGGAGGCCTTAGTGATATGAGGGCTACCACAGACCAACACTGTTCTGAGGGGACAGACCCAGTGCCCCTGGACTGGAGCTCATATTCATTAGGGAAATAATGAAAACCTAAGCCTAACTTAATTGATTAGGCTAAGCTAACACCACTCAACTGAACAGGAGAAAAGGGCAAACATATCTTCATGTTCTTTAACCTTGCTACCAATGGGGCAGAAGAATAGCACAAGGGTTAGAGCACTTCCCTAGAAAGCTGCAAAGCCCTGAGTTCCATTCCCTAGTACCACATAAAGCGGGCATTGTGGCACTGCCTATGATCCCAGAACTCAAGAGGCTGAGAAAGGAAGATTGTTACAAGTTCAAGGCTGACCCAGGTCACACAGTGAGTTCAGAACCTGCCTAGAAAAATAACAAAACTTGCTTCCGACTTCTTAAGTCAAGTACCTTTTCATCAGAAGGCCTTCCCTTCACCCTCAGCTGCACTAAGCATCCCAGGAGCAGTCTCCACCCACTGGCACATTACACCAATGCTAAAAGGAAAGCTTCTAGACAGCAAAGGTATGTTGACTGTCTTTGTTCCACCAACTTGTACCACATTGTCTGGCATATAATTAATGGGTTTGTTGAGCCAATACCTTTCAAACAGTAGACAAATGCATATACCATACAGGAAAGAGGCAAAATGTCTCTATGCCGGTGAGGAGTATGAAATCTCCAGGGTAACTCTGCTGCTGATCCCTGACTCCTGGACCAGTGGAGGGGCCAATGAGTGGATGTCCTGGACCTGCCACAGGCTCTTCTTTGTCTCCCAGGTCACAGGTACACACACACGTTGCTGCTGCTAGCTGCGGTATGTAAGTGGTCAAGGAGGGGCATGTGTGACTTACAGCAGAGGTTTCTTGGGAAAATACTCTTTGGACTACTAGCCTTCTTGTTCTAAAACCATGTCAACACTGGATGTGGTGGCATATGTCTATTATCCCAGCATTCTGGGAGAATGAGGCAGGGGGATCACAATTTGAGCTCAGATGGGGCAACTCAGCAACTCTGAGAATCTCAAAATAAAAAGGGGCTGTAGCTCAATGTGAAGGTTCTGTGATTTATCCTTGGTATCTCAAAAACAAATTAATTAAAGAAAATGTGCCAAATAAAGTGAGAGCCCGCCTAAATTCCATTCTGCCTACCTTCTCTTAATTAAGACTGACTGGGCTGGGGGCAGAGCTCAGCAGACAAAGCACTTGCCCAGCAAGCACAAGTCCTGGGTTCAATTCCCCAGCACCACGTAAACCAGGTGTGGTGGTACAAGCCTATAATCCCAGCACTCAGGATGATGAAGCAGAAGGAACTGCCTTGAGTTCAAGGCCAGCCTGCACTACACAGTGAGTTCCAGACCAGCAGCCCAGACTATAGAGTGAGACCTTGTCTCAAAAACAAAAACAAAACACAAAAACAAAGATTTACCAAAAGCAGGAGGTGCTATTCAATTATATTTTGGGACCAAACTTCACTTCATTTTCCCTGCTCAATTTGGGCTCTGAGAAATAGAACCACTGCCTGATAGCAGCAATTCTGCACACAGTAAGGTAAGACTCTTGGAGAGAGATGACTTCTGACAACTCTGTCAGTTGAAATGAAACAGACTACACCAAACTGTTCCCCTGCTTATCTAGCAAAAGACACGTATAAGGGAAATGCTATGTGACAGTGTGCACATCAGGTACCCAGGGAGACACTGTCAGGAGCATTCCTGTGGCACCTTCAGCTCAGGAAATCTATTAACCAAGCTGGCTGGAGGAACAGCAGTTTTTTAAAGCTTACCCCCACATTATAATTACAGTCACCAGAAATCTAGTGTCATCTGGTGGCAACAAGCACAATGAATAATCAAGATGAATTATGCCTGTCAGGTCAGCGAAACCAGACAGAGTTACAGTCCCCTTTTCAAAGGATGCAGTAGGTTGCTCTAATGCCTGGTGATTTTGTTTGAGCCAGTAATTCCTGCTGGAAAGTCAATTATCCCCGGAGCCTCCATCGGCTGAAAGACATTTAATGGGGGATCACTGCAGCTTCTGTTATGTCAGCTGTTTACGGTAGCAGCTCAATTCCCAACTCTGCAGACAGAGATCTGAAGCTGATGTTGTTCACAAGAGGGTTCTTTCTCTACTGGTCACGAAGAGAAGAACACAGAGGTTTGGGGCTAACTGCAGTAACTAGCAGGCATTCAGAAGGCTCACTCAGAAACTGTTTAACACCCAGCTGGATGGAGAACAGGGAATCCACAACCTAGAATCGCAGCCAGGACTTTCCCAGCAGGAGAGGTGTGTGAGAACAAGCATGCCAGTGTGACCACAGTGGGGACTATGTGTGAAAATAAACACCCAAGTGCGAGATGGGCTCTAGGGAGCAGAAGAGAAGAATGCCTCCGGGAGGGGGTTGGGCGACCAGACTACCTCCTCTTCTCCAGCTCTGTTCAGATCACAAGGGAATCTGTACTAGCGGCAGCCTGAGAAAGCAGAAGCACTCACCTTAAAAATATGCTTCATGACAACACCTTAGCCTAACCCACCTCAGTGATTACAGAAGACAGAGACACTGGCCAGGAGGACAAAAACGAACACAGCAATCACAGTTTGATCTGCTATACAGAAAAGAACTGTCAGTTACAGTTGTCCCAGGGTGGGTGTGTTTTCTTTTGTGTAGTCCTTGTTCAAGGCAAAGCTAGTCCTTTGCTTAATTTCAACTACTGAGCTGGGGGTGATGGAGAAATCTCTGCTTTGACCCTGCTTCCCCAGGAGTTTCTGGCTGAAGAAAGAGACAAATCCGCTTACTCTTCATAGCCCAGCTGGAATGCCATTTCCTCCAGGAAGCCTCCTGCCTCTGCCCACCAGGAAAAACGCCTTTCTTCTCTGGGCACAGTCACTTCATGTTCTGAGTATGAATACTTGTGTCTCCACAGCCCCAGTCTTAAGCATCATATGGACAGCCCAGTCCACCGATATCACAGACATACCTACTAAGAGACAGGGATGGGTTCCCTTGGGATTTTCAGCCCCACTCTCCTGTCTTCCCTTCCCCTTTCTTTGGGAGGGAGATTATAGGCTTAATCAATTATTCTCCTGGTCAGCGCTGATCAACTGCTATACTACTAACACATGGCTAACTTAGACAATTCAAATTCTGCACGAAGTTTCTTGGCCTACAAATGGGGTATAGGTATGACTAACTTAAAAAAGTTACTGGCCCCAAAATAACCTTTCTTGGGTAGATACTAAAGTGTTAAGTGGAAAAAACCAGAATGGTAGAGGCCAAAAATGTGAGGAAAACACATGCAGCTCAACCTTTTTTTGGATCAAGGGCCCAGGAGGAAATTTGGCTGAAGGGCTGTTCCATGCAAGCCTACCCTACCCAGAGGACACGCTTTGTGTCTGTCACCCCATGGGTAGCAGGCAACAGTACTAAATAGCCCAAAATACGTGTGGGAACTAAGCAGTAGCTGAAGTGGTCACTTATTGCTATTTACAGCCCTTTCAGCCTCCCCTACTTCAAAACTCTTTTGGCATCTTTGATCTCACCAGGAGCTCACAGGAAACTCAGTTTATCCCCAAATACCCACCCAAGACTAGCTTTGGCTACTATAACCATGCTTAGCTAATTTTCCTCACAGAAGCCACAGGGTGCTTTGTCTTTAAATCCCTCCAAAATGGTAGTAAAAAAAGGACAGGGCAGGACAAAGAGGAGCAGGAAGCTAGTATCTATGTCCCTTATGTGTGTCAAGGGCCAGGCTAGGAGCCTTAGAAGCATTTTCTCATGCAATTTTACAATAACAGACATGGTTAGCTTGGAGTTGGGGAAATAATGGCTCCAAAAGCTCAAAACAGCAAATGGCCCAGGGACTCAGAGCTTCACAGTGCAGCACAAGGACTCAAGGTCAGGTCTGCCTGGCTTACTCTGTTGCAGGTATTGAAAGTGAGTGGGGAGATCAGGAAGGGGCAGATAAGTGAGAATAAGATCTGCTCACAGAATGTCCTGGTTAGATCTTGAGTGGCTCTCATCAATGTGGGATTATTTTATTCTTGACTCATGTTACGAGCTTCCTCTGGGTACCTGAGACAAATGAAAACCAGCCCTTTCCACACTTGCCCCTAACAGTTACCTGAGGCTACTGAAATGAGAATTGCTAACCTTCATCACTACCTCCACAAGAGACCTGGAACAAGGCATCAGGGTACAAGGAGAAGGAGGGGAAGACAGAGGGAGAGAGAGAAGAAAAGGAGAGGGGAAGGGAGAGAGAACATAAACACACCTCTGGGATGACCGGAGGAATGTGGTACACAGCAATGAAACACACAAAAGGTATTCAAAAATTAACAAATCAGAGCCGAAACTAAAACACTCCTCTTAACATCTCAGCTTTGGAAGATGAACAAAAGAGAAGGAACAGAGATTCACTACACTGAAAATCTAAAAGCTTCTTGTGTGAAAAAAAAGGCAGGCCACCCACTTTTTAAAGGTCTTGGAGGGCAAAAACTCAAGCTACTAGGCAGATGATGCCAGGATGAAGGTTCTGATTCTACAGATGAAGGCCTTTTTCATAACAGTGAGAACTGCCAAGAAAGGGAGTGGGCCTTCTCAGGAGGTGAGCAGCTACCGGTCTCTGGATGACCGCCTGGTGTGTGACAATGTGGAAATCAACATGAGGCAGGGGTGGACGAGATGGCCTCTTGGAGAGGCAAAGATCCAATGACAACTACATTCACACAGATTTCCTGAGACCACCTCAGCTAGGGCACTGTGCAAACTGCCAAGAATACCCTGCTGCCAGAGAAATAGTTCTTATCAATAGGAGTTTGTTAACAGAGTTGAAAAAACAAGCTGGGCACAACTCAGAGCATTTAACATGCAGGGCAAAAACTACCAAAACACAAATTACCGGGCGGTAGAAGAAAGGGCTAAGCGCTCAGAGGTAGAGGTTAAGCTGGCCTTGGAGAATGGACTGAGAGGAGATTCACAGTTCAAATGAGCATGAAGTAGGGGATAAACAGGGCATGTTTTGGCAGGGAGGATGGAAGGGCAGCAAGTCTAAATAGTTAAGGTGGAAACAGCCTGTGAAATGCCTTGAATACCAGGAAGAAATTTAAACTCTGAACTGTGAACAGTGGGTAGGCAGTGGATGTTTTCTTAACAAAGAAGCAAATGATTAAATCACTGTTCTGGGATGATTTTAATGTGTGTGCATGCACGCACATGCACATGCACATGTTGTACATGAATTTTTTTTATTTTTTTCCAGGACTGAACTCAGCCTTTGCCCATTACTAGACAAGTGCCCTCCTACCAAACTACATTCCAAGCCCTTTCAAAAAACTTTTTTACCTAGCTGTTGCGGTGAATGCCTGATGCCAGAACTCTGGGAGGCCAGGGCAAGAGAATCACAGGTTTGAACCTGGCCTAGACAAGACACTACCAAAAAAAAGAAAAGAAAGAAAGCTGGAGGTGCTGGGAGTATAGCTCAATAAGAAGGATCTGGGTTTAATTCCTTATACTATAAAAACTAATATGAGGAACATTTTTGTTAAGACAGTGTCTCATTAAACTGTGCAGGCTGGCTTTTAACTTTAGCTGAGATTACAAAGCAGGAACCACCACGCCCATTTTTATTATTGGAAAAAATGTAGCAGACATACATAAATGTACACAGTCACCGAGCTGGACTGGGACTGTAGATTGCTTTAACTATTCAGTTTTTCTCTTTATATTCAATCATGAACAAACATTTGATCATCTAGAATATATTAGATACTATGAATTTTTTGAGGGGAAGAAGCCAAGACAGATCAAAGCCTCTGACCCCATGGAGCTTACAGTATAATAGGAGAAAGAAGAAAATTAAAAAAAAAAAACAAATATGAGGGCTAGGGTCACCACTAAGTGGCAGAGTGTTTACTTCTTAGTGTGCTCAAGGGCCTAGGTTCAATCCCTAGCACCTCAAAAACAAAACAAAACAATTATTTTTATGCTATTTTTCACTTTAAAAACCCACTGCTTTCTCTAGATTGAATTTTTCTTTTTTTCAGACAACATCTCACTCTGTCACCCAGGCTGGTCCTGAAACCACATAGTAACCCAGACTAGCCTGGAACTCACAGCAACACTCCTGCCTGAGTGCTGGGGTTCCCCACTGTAGATTAATTTTTGACTCATGTTCTAAGACACATCATTTGAACCAGGTGTGGCAGGACATACTTTTAATCCCCGTACTGAGGAGGCTGAGCAGGAGTTTGAGGCCAGCCTAGAATACATAATAAGTTCAGAACCAACCTGAGCTACAGAGTTAGATCCCGTCTCAAACAAAACAAAACAAAAACAAACCCACCATCTTTATTTGCTCTCTCCCCACCAACACAGAGCTTTTTTTTTTTTTTTTTTTTTGAAGACAGGGTCTCACTCAGTAGTCCAAGCTGATCCTGAACCCTCTATGTAGCCCAGTCTGCTTTCAAACTCACAGCAGTACCCCTGCCTGAGCCTTGTACTTGCTAGGGAAGCTCTTTAACTTCTGGGCTGCACCCCCAGCTCCTCTGTCTTTGAAATGCACTAGAAGTACTAAATAATTTTTCACACGTTATCTATCTCTTCACAATATTTTGTCTTTCGAGCAAGAGAATAGTCTGACCACTTAATAAAATATATTTTTAATGCTTCTCAGTGGTGATTTACAAAGACAATATACTGCTTTTTAAAGGCAGCACTAGCTGGGCAGCTGGGCAGTCACCCACAATGAGAACGTAGGTTGGGGTAAGAAGAAACCGGAAGAAATGACCCTCCTAAGAAACAACCAAGTCAGATAATCAATTGGATCTGGGTTGAGAGATGAAAGAGGGAATGAAGACTCCGAATTCTTAGAGTGAGAAAAGTATGTTCCTACGCAAACAGAGAAGCCCAGGCAAAGGATCAAGCAGAAAGCCTTTGAGCACTAATGAAAACAGACCATTGTCTGGGGGATATGGTGACAAAACCAATCCCACAGCCAAGGAAGAGCCAGGTTGTGGCAGCTGGCAACAGCAGAAGCCAAAAGCTTGCTGCCAACGTTCCAGTGCGGAGAAGGGGAAATTTATGTTTGTCTCCTGATTCAAAAGAACTGTCTTGGGCCCTTTTTTTCCTCCCCCACCCCCCCTTTATTTTAATGGTATCTAGAATTGGACCGAGCAACTTGGCACTGAGCTACATCCCTAGCCCAATTTTTAGTTTGATTTGGAGCCAAGGTCTTGCTAAATCATTAAAATGGGGCAAGAGGAATGGCACAGCTGTTAAAAGTACTTGCCTAGTAAGCGCAAGGCTCTGAGTTTGACTCCCCAGAACCACATAAACAGGGCATGGGGATGCAGGTCTATAATCCCAGCACTGGGGGAGGCTGAGGCAGGAGTCCATGGCTAGCCTGTGCTCCATAGTGAGTTCAGGACCAGCCTGGAATACAGAGCAAGACCCTGCCTCAAATCAACCAACCAATCATTAAACTTCCCTGGCTAAGCTTGAATTTGTGATACCTCCCACCTCAACTTCCCAGAGTGCTGGGATTACAGACAGACAAGGGCCACTAGGCTCTGCTGAGCCCTTCTTTTTTTCCTGGGATCTGCGGGAGAAAAAAAAAAAAAAAAAAAAAAAAAAAAAAAAAAAAAAAAAAAACTCAACCAGACCACGCCTCTAAGATCTCAGGAGCCAGCACTGCATTCCTTAGAGCTATACCTCCCCAGAGACAGGAGCCTGACTTTAAAAGCAATTAAGTATCTCGGCTATTTTAGGATTACTCCTTGACCACCTGGAATATCTTATTAAAGCACAGCTCAGATGTCCAAAGCAATTTTAGCTCCCATTCCTCACTCCCCCTAAGGCAAGTGTTAACCCTTTCTTTGTCTTGGGTTAAACCACAGGGGCTAAGTTATCAACTCTACCTGGCTTCCTCACACTCTGAAATCTCTAAGAAACTGGCCTGTTCTTAAAACCACTGCCAACGCTTACAAATTAAGTCAAGAATCCAGGCAAATTCCTAGGACCTGAATCTCAAGATAATCACTAATAACTATCAGCAGGCTTTAAAGAGGATGACCTCAAGCTCCTGGATGTCAACTAAATATTCTGAAATACAGAATGCAACTTAAGTATTTGGGCTGAATATGGCTGTTAGGTACTTTTTTCTTAATAAGAAACACACAAACTTATCTTTGGCCTGATCCATGGCTCTGTAAGTATTTTATGTACCGCATTTGCTGCTGACCTTGTTGGAGATGTTGTAATGTTAAAAGTCCAATTCCCAGATCTTGGTATGAAGAAAAGAAAAACACTCTGCCCTCCCACTAGTTTTAACTGATTCCAGGAGATAATGAGACATGCCCAAGAGAGTAATGGGCAGGATTATAGGAGATTCCTAAGAGGAGAGGGAGCCCCAGGAAGTAAAACAGATACTGTTATAAGCAACACTGTTGGACTACAAAACCCTCCTGATAAGATCAGGATTACTGCTCTTAACTAAATCGCTCAGGCCTTGGGAGCACTGGAGCTGTAATTATCAGACATACACCTTTCCGTTGTCAGGTAACTAGCAGGAAATCAGAAAAGGCCCACCTCTCCTACTAGCAACAAAAATCAATTCAAACTCGGTGGCTTGGAAAAAAAGAAGCTAAGGGACGCTTTTCTGATTAACCAGTAGAAATGGAGAGGGCGGGGGAGGGGAGGGAACTGGCCCTACCTTCCCACCTAGGCACAGAATCACATCATACAGTTAGATGACTGCCCAGAATTGGGCACTCCTACAAAAGTAGGGAGAAAAACAAAAATACGACACTCGCGATGAGACTCTGTGACGTCACAGGGTGAAATGGCCCATTCAAATCCAAGTCTGACAACCCCAGGGAAAACCCTAGCTCCTTTTTTTTTCCCTGTGGAACTGAGCTCCGTGGCTTCCTCCAACCCTTGCCGTAAGCATCTGCACTGCCAAAGAGGCTGACTCGACTTCACATCAAAGAACTCTGCTCAGAGCTGCAGGGACCGAGCTGGGGGCCCAGAAGACACCTCCAACGGGCCAGCAGGAAACACAGACTGCAGAGCTCAGGAAACTGGCCCACTCAGGAGTGGGGGACTACAAAGGGGGGAGGGGAAGGAGTATGAAGTTGATGCAATATATATGTGCACAAAATTCTCAAGTTCAACATTGCCATGATGTATGCCATATACATACTAATAAAAATGGGGAGAAAATGAACGCTCCACTCAAATTTCCAGATGCCCTAGGTTTCTGCCCAGCCACACCTCATCTCTGGGCAGCAAAGCAGCGTGCCCACTCCTGCTCTCCCTGTGCCAGGGAGAGCCATATCCACCAGGCCGAGTCTCCCTGGAGAGGCTCGTGCACCCCAGACAGTGGGCCTTGGAGTTGAGGGGGCTCAGTGAATGTTAGCACCTGAAGAACGGGCCAACAGAAGTTAACTTCAGAAAACCAACACAGGGGATGACCTGTGACCAAGGCGATCAGAGCACACTTAAATGGTGGGCTTCACGTGCCAAGCTACAACCCTAGGAAGGGAACTGCGAAGGCGCTATCAGCCATTCCCTAAAGCTGGCAGTTTAATTTTAAGGTCCAAGAGGTAAACATATGAGCACATGCTGGAAAAGAAACTCATCATTCAATATAGAAGATTGGAAGAGCTGGGCTGGAAGAATGACAGAGCAGTTAAAGCACGTGCCCAGCAAGTTCAAGGCCCTGGGTTCGATTCCCTTGCACCACATAAAGTTGGGGGGGGGGGGGGGTGCATGCAGCACTCGGGGGCTGAGGCAGGAGGACTGCAGTGAGTCCAACGGCAGCCTGGGCTCCACAGTGAGTTCAGGACCGGCCTGGGCTACAGATTAAGATCCTGTCTCAAAGCAAACAAAGATTACAAGAGCTGGGTGTGGTGAGGTGATTCAAGGCTGTAATCCCAGCACTGGGAAACTAAGGCAGGAGGCTCACCTGGGCTACTTACAGAGTTTAAGGCCTACCTGGACTCTGTATCACAAAAAGCAAAATTTCAATTAGCAAAGCTCCCAAAAATGGAAACAGTAAGTAATTACAAGGGTTGACATAAAAGATCTCCCATATTCCCATACTGGAGAAACAAAATAGCAAGAAATTCCTAGAAAGTCACCTGCACTGAAATACCTTTTGAACTAAAAGCAACCGTTGCAACAAATATTAATAATTGAGTACTTAGGCTGCAAGAATAGCATAGCAGTTACAGTGCTCGCCTAGCAAGCACAAGGCCCTGAATTTGATTCCCCAGTACCGCATAAGCCAGGCATGGTGGCACAGGCCTGTAATCCTAACACTGGGGTGGCTGAGGCAGGAGGACTGTCATGAGTCTGGGGCCAGCCTGGGCTTCACAGTGAGTTCAGGACCAGCCTGGGTTATTAAGACCCTGTTAAAAAAAAATAGAAAAAGATGAGTGATAAGAAATGGGCAAAGGCTACAATCAGGCAATTTACAGAACAGACACAAAAGGCAAATAAACAAGAAAAAAACAGCAAAATTAAGAAACCAATACCTGCCAGTGCTGGGAAGAGTTTGGAAACAGGTACTACGGGTAGCTAAATAAATCAGCATCATTTGAGGGCGATACAGCAGTATAAGCTCTCCATCATAGAAATGCATACACCAGGACATAAAGTTACACAGCATAAAAAAAGACAATCTGTCCTTACTCGAAGCACAAACACAGTTACGTTAACACAATCTGTGATGACACTTAGGTGAACAACCAGAACAGCTGATTACTACTAATTATAGTTGTCTCTTAAAGAGAGTGGGAGGACACAGTATGCATATTTTTAAACTATAAATTTGTATTTCAAATTCTTCTAATTACTTTCTCATGAGTGCCTACTCATATTACTTACATAATCTTGAGATAAATGGTTATAAAAGCATGAATAAGGACAGGCATGATGGTGGATGCCTATAATCCCAGCCCTTGGAAGGCAGAGGGAGGAGGACTGGCATGAGTGTGAGGCCGGCCTAGGCTACATAGTGGTTCACGGGCAGCATGAAGTAAAGAGTGAGAATCTGTCTCAAAAAACCAAACGGAGCTGGAGGAATGCACGGCTGATAAAACACTTGCCTAGCACACACGGGGTTCTGAGTTCGATTCCCCAGCACTACATAATAGCTGGGTGTGGTGGCAAACATCTTTAATCCCAGTACTAGGGAGCCCAAGGCAGGAGGATTGCCATGTGTTTGAAGCCAGCCTAGGTTATATGCTGAGTTCAGGACTAGCCTGCACTACAGAAGAAGACCCTGTCTCAAACAAACATGAGTTAATGGCTGGGGTGTAGCTCAGTAGCAGAGTGCTTGCCAAGCAAGCACCAGGCCCTGGGTTCAAGTCAATGCAAAACAAAACAAAACAAAAAAATAAAGCCTATGACTAAACAGATGATTATGAACACTCCTGGAAGATAAAAACAAGCTATAAAACAATAATGTAGAGTTCTGTTTTTTAATTTTGTGATTAAAAATCTTCAAAGCTATAGACTAAACTGTTAACAATCACTTCTGAAGAGGCAGGCTTTTCTTTGTTTGTTTGTTTATTTGAGACAAGGTCTAGGCTGGTCCTGAATCCACTAAGTAGCCCAGGCTGGCAGTGAACTCTGGTAATCCTCCTGCCTCAGCCTCCTGAGTTCTGGGATTACACAGTGAGGTATGTGTGGGAGGCTGAGGCAGGTGGATTGTCCTGAGTCTAAGGCCAGCCTGGGCTACACCAGTGAGTTCAGGAACAGCCTGGGTAACAGAGCAAGCCTCTGTCACAAAAAAAAAATTTTTAAGCTCTTATATATTTTTTATGTTATATATAATAATCAAGAAGAAAGGTAAAATTGCATACACAATGCAATTTTTAAATTATTGAATCCAGTGTATTAAAGTCTGAGATTTGAATTTTGATTACTGTATACTTTTTGATTTATATGCTTCTCCATGTTCAATATTGTTCAAATTATGACTTTCAAATAATAAAGCAGAATTTCAACGAAAAAAAAGCTGAGCACAAAATTGTATACAAAATAAAAATATATACCTATAATAGGAATTTTCCTTCAAAAGACAAAATAAATGTCTTCATAGTTTTAACTATACTATATGACTATAACATCTATACATACACACACTCACATACTTGTGCATTTACAAATATGTAAAAAAAAAAGTATGTCTACTTGTTTTGAGTACTGGGGATTGAACTAGGGCCTTCCACTGAGCTACCTCTACAGTCCATTTTCATTTCTTTAAAAACTCTGAAACATGTCCTGCTAAGTTGTCCGAGCCAGCCAAAAACTCACAACTCTCAGCCTCAGTCTCCCTAGTAGCTAGGATTACAGGTGCACAATAACATACCCAGTTTGTATTTTTTTCTTCATAAATTTTTATATTTTCTAAAATGAGCCTTAATGATCCTAACGATATAGTCAGAAAAAAAGTTACTTTTAATAAATCCACTGAAAGAAGATGATTTCTCCCACATCCTGTCTGGAATGGAATAGGAGGAACACAAAGGCATGAAGTCTGGATGCACGGGTTCATTGCCTGGCCTCCCAAATGTGAGACCATGAGCAGCCCACTTCCCCCTTTCCACAGCTGTCAACACAACGAACAAGGAATGGAGACAGCACTAGGCCTACTACACACAGCTCAATGAAATAAATATTTGACACAGGAGCAAAAGTCTTAGCTATTAAAATGTAAAATAGAGGCTAGGAGCATAGCTCAATGGTTAAAGCATTTGCTTATCAAGCACAAGATCCTGGGCTCCATTCCCCAGCACCACAAAATACCCTGGCGTCGTGACGCATACCTGTAATCCCAGTACTTCAGAGGCTGAGGCAGAAGAAGTGCTGTGAGTTTAAGGTCATTCTGGGCTTCACAGTAAATTCAGGCCCAATCTGGACTACACAGTGAGGCTCTCTCTCCAGACAGAACAGTAACACCCATAAGACAAGCGCACACACACACACACACACACACACACACACACACACACACACACACAAATGAGTGAGCGTATAGTCTACTATGGAGGAACTCTACTGCCTTTCTCCCTGCCCAAAGAAAATCTCACATGGAAATGTTAGAGAAAAATTAACACTGAGGGGGCTGGAGGAATAGCAAAGTGGTTAAAGAACTTGCCTAAGAAGCTTAAGGCCCTGAGTTCAGTTCCCCAGAATCACATAAGCTGGGCAGGGTGGCACATGCCTGTAACTGCCGCTCTTGGGAGGCTGAGGCAGGAGGATTGTGGTGAGTCCAAAGGCCAGCCTGAGCTATATGTTGAGTTCAGGAGCAGCCTGGGTTAGAGCGAGACCTTGTCTCAAAAAAAAAAAAAAAAAAATAACACTAAGGGACCAGAGAATAGCACAATAGTTAGAGTGCTTTCCTCAAGTACAAGGCCCTGAGTTCAATTCCCCATACCATATAAACGGGTTGTAGTGGTATACACCTCTAATCCCAGATCTTGGGAGGTTGAGGCAGGAGGACTGCACACAATGAGTTCAGGATTAGCCCAGACTACAATGCAAGACCCTTCCTCTAAATAAACTAAATAACTAACACACATTGAGCTGAGCATGGTGATGCACACTGGTAGCCCCACTGCCCTGGGGGCTGGGGCAAGAGGACTGCAATTATAGGTCAGCCAGGCAACTTTGTGAGACTGAGTCCCCCACGGAAGTGCGTCAAGGCCTGAAGGCATAGCTCAATGGCTAAAGCACAGGACCGGGGTTTGATTCCTCAGTACCACATAAACCAGGTGAGACGGTTTAGCACTCAAGAGGCTGAGGCAGGAGGATTCTTGATGCGTTCGAGGCCAGGTCAGTCTACACAGAGAGCTCGAGATCAGTCTGGGTGCTGGAGGAATGGTACAGCAGTTAAAGCGCTTGCCTTGCAAGCACAAGGCCCTGACTTCAATTCCCTAGCACCACATAAAGCTGGGTGTGTTGATACAAGCCTGTAATCCCAGCACCCTGGAGGCTGAGGCAGGTGGATTTTCCTGAGTCCAAGGACAGCCTAGGTTACACCGGTGAGTTCAGGACCAGCCTAGGTTATAGAGGGAATCCCTGTTTAAAACAACAACAATAAATTCACACTGCCCAAAATAATGTTATCAGCTAAGCTTGTGGAATCTGTCAGAGGGGAAAATAAAAGTCCCCTTAGGGATTTCTCTGGAAAAACAAATACCTACTCAGAATGAACTTACAGAGAAAAACCAAACTAAACCAAATGAAAGTCAGACAGTCCAAGAGGAAATAAATTATCATGTAGAAGAGAACTGACAAAAGGAGAACTTGCACCCAAAGATGATAAAAAAACAATAATATAAAAGCATCTTTAGAACAGCGATGTATAAAAAGTAATGGCCAAATGCCAATAGTTAAGTAAGGTGAGTAAAGGACACAATTCATCACCACTTTCCCTTCTTTAGTATGCTAAAAATTTCCACATGAGGTTTTAGCAAATTCCACAACATAAAAAGTTAAAGATGTCCAAAAAGCTAAAGAAAGGTACAAACACCATTAAGAACAGCACATTTTTAAATAACAAAAAAAGAGAAATAATTAAACACAATGATTAAGATTAAAACTTTTTGAAGGGCTGGAGGAATGGCTCAGCAGGTCAAGAAAATGAGACAAAAGAAAGGGCTCCTCCCCCTGCAAACCAGGGCCCAAGTTAGATAAATTAGAGAAAGTCTATATCTAGAATGTTGTCATAAATACAAAACAGCAGCGTCAATCTGGTTGTCATGGCACAAGTCTGTGGTCCTAGCAACTGGGAGGCTGAGGTAGGCAGATTGTCTTGATTTCAAGGCCAGTCTGGGCTACACCAGTGAGTTCAGGACCAGCCTGGCTACAGAGCAAGAACCTGTTTCAAAAAAGAAAAAAGAAAAAGAAAGGGAAAAAAAACTCAATTAGGTGAAGTTACACAACCTTGCAGACCCAGCAGCCTGGAAAGCTAAGGATTCCACACTGCAGGCCAGAGATTAGTATGCAATGCAAGCTTCTGTCTCCAACCGCCCATGGAGTGCTTGCTTGCCTAGTATGTGTGAAACCTTCATTCATTCTCCAGTGCACAATAAAGAAAAACCTTTAAAAAATGCATGAGGGGGTGGGGATGTACCTCGGTGGTAATGCACTTGCCTAGCAGGGAAAGTTTCTATATTCAATCTTTAGCATTGCAATAAAATTTGAAAAAAAAAAAAAAAAGGTTTCGAAAGAGATGGAAACTCTTACAGGTAACAATACATTGTGTTATGGTTTGGATCTGGAATGTCCCCCCAAAAGCTTCATGTATTAGAATGTCGGGGAATAGCTATGGAGATATGTGATGTTGAGAGGTGGGGCCTGCTTGGAAGAGGGGACACTGGGGCTTGGCCCAGAAGGGGCAGACCACTGGGACGGGACCTAGAAGTCTATATGCGAGCTCTGCCCTTCCTTCCTCACTTGGCTTCCTGTCTGCCACATCACAGGCAGCTCCTTCTCCGGCTACGCCTCTGCCATGTGTTTCCACCACTGCCATCTGTCCACGAATAGACTGAGCCTTTTTGCAACTGTGACCTAAAAATCAATCTTTCCTCCCTTAGTCGTAGATGTTGGGTATTCTGTCACAACAATGAATATGTAACTAAGACAGACTGACCATAAATTTCCCAGTGGACAACTAGTTATGTAGCTAAGAGACTATAAAAATCTTATCAAAGTGTTAAGGAAAGTAGTGTTTAGTTTAGAATCTGAAGATATGAGCAATTACACAAAAGGTCAGAATAAAGTTAAAACAAAAAGTCTGAGAAACACCAAGGCTGAGTTTGTTATTTTATTTTTTGTAGTACTGGGGATTGAACCGAGACCTACACGTTAGGTGAGTGTTCTGCCAGTGAGCTACATCACCAACCCTTTTTAAAAATTCTGAAGCCACGCTGGTGGTACAAGCCTATATAATCACAGCACCTGGAGAGGCTGAGGTAGAAGAATTGCAGATTTAAGCTCAGTTTCAAAACAAAAAATAAAAAGTTGGGGATGTAGCTCAGTGTAAAAGCCCTGGGGTTTGATCACTAATACCACAAAATATAAATACATACATACACATACATATATACATACATACACACATACAGAGGGTGAAGATACGGAGCAACAGAGGTTGCTCAGTGCAATGACCCTAAGGTCAATTTATTGCCTCCCAATAAAACAAAAATAGTTACAAATTTGGTTGGTCTAAGTAAGTGACTGCTGGGGAAAAAAGCTAATTTGGGGAGGGGTTAAAACAAATTGGAACTAAAATACTAACCACTACAAACTAGAAGATAGAACTGGAGAAATTAAAACTAGAATTTCTAAGGTACTAATGTTCTAAAGGTAAACAATAAAAACACACAAGACCCCAATAATTTGGGAATCGGGGCAGGAAGTTTACAGATACCCAGGAATCAGAGGCCAGACTGGGCAAAACAGCAAAGGAAAACAATGGAAGAAAAGAAAGCGTAATTTTCAAAATAGCAGAAAAGATGAAGCCTGAATAAAGATAATAAAATGTCAAAGGACAGGAAAGAAGAAAACAAGGGGGTAGAAACAAATTCAAATAGTTATCAATCCCAATAAATAAATAAACAAATTAAATCAACCTAACAATAATATAAAGAAAGCCAGTCTTAGCAGGGCCAGATGCACAAACCTGTAATCGCCCCCATTTTGGGAGGCGGGGGTAGGTGGTTGGAGGGCCTCCAGTTTGCGCCCAGCCTGGGCAGCTTAGCAATTTAGTGACTTAGCAGGACTCTGTCTCTAAATCAAAAATAAAAATGGGCTGCAGATGCAGCTCATGCAATAGCCCTGGGATCCATCTTACGTACAACAACAACAACAACAACAAAGGGCTGGGATGAGTGTAGCTTGATGGTTAGATGGCTAGCTTAGCATGTACAAGACCCTGGGTACCATCCCCCAGTACTACATAAAAAACAGCTGAACACAGTATTAAATGCCTGTAATCCCAGCACTCAGGAGGCTGAGGCAAGAGGATTATCATGAGTTTGAGGCCTGACTGGACTACACAATGAGTTCAGGACCAGCCTGGACTACAGAGCAAAGATTCTGTCTCAAAAAAAAAAAAAAATACAAACAATATTACAATACTGTCTTTAACAAATAGAGAATAATATATATACATATATGTTTATGTATGTATACACACTTAACTTTCCCAAGAACATATAGATCATTTATGGAAAAAAATCATATACAAGGCCAACACAAATATCTTAAATTTCCAGAAGTAAAATCTTGCCAGTTCTCTCACAATGTAATTAACTTATTAAAAAAAAATACTGGGTAGAGTGAACTCTTGCCTCAAAAAAGAAAAAAGAAAAGAAAAAGATATAACTCATGTACCTGGAAGTCAAAAAAAAAAAACCACTTCTAACAATCTGAGTTAAAGAACCAATCAATCACAGCAGAAATGCAAACATGTTCAATATTAACCAACAATGAAAATTTGTTAAGAAACAGTAATAGCGACATCCAGAAAAGAACTTGAAGTCTCAAATACATTTACGAACAAGAATTTTCCAAAGCATTCAAAGTAAAATGGTTTTAAAGCAGAACAAATAGATACAAGGGAAATGCAGGGAGAAATCAAAATAAGACCAGTGGATCTAGTATCTTCATCCAGACTGTGCTAGTAAAATAAGTTTTCTACAACGTTACCACAGAGAAAATGAATAGTGCATGTGAAGGCTCGCTCTTGGATTATTTCTTATGAACCCATGTGAACCTAAAATTATCTCAAAATTTTCAGTTAAAAAAGATATCATGACCAAATGCAAACTACGAACAAAACCACTGACAAGGACACTGAACGATAAGTATTTTCATTCACTGCTGATTGGACCCAAACCAGTGCAGTCACACTGAAAGACATTTTGGCAGTTTCTTACAGAACTAAAATCACTCTTCTCTCCCTTTAAAGGCGCGCAGTGGGCCTTTTGCTGGTAATCCATTGTGCTGTCAAGAAGAAAATAAAAAAACGCCACTCTGGGTGACAGTGGCAGCATGCTGAGTTACTCTGCAATAGGTGGTGTAACAAGGTAAAATAAATGTATAAAGTAAAATACTCCTATAATCCAGCAATTCCATTCTGTTACTTATTCAAATGAACTAAAATTTATGTCCATACGGAAACTCTCATAGGAACAATTATAGCACCCTGATAAACTGCCAACCCTGGGAGAAAGAAAGCTGCCCTCCATGGTGAAAGGATAAGCTGTGATACCAGTAGACAGTGAACAACACTCAGTGCTTGAAATGAGCTTTCCAGCCAAGAAATGACACAAAAGATGTTGTGTTAGACTTCCGGTCAAGATGGTGGCCAAGTAACAGAGCAGCATAATGTCTCCTCGTGGAACCACTTAAAAAGTTGAGAATAGAGTCAAAAACTACCCGTTCAGTGTAACTAGGACAGGAAGGAGTGCCCCAACAATTGAAAGAAGGCCAGAGGAAGATCAGAAATCCCAAAGGAACACTGGAAGTGAGGGGGAAAAAAACCCCAGCAGCCCAGGAAGCTGCCCCAGGCCCACTGCAAACAGCTGGCAGCTGCCAGCATCCAGACAGGAAAGGCAGCTTGGAGTCTAGACCCTCTGCCTGAGCTAGGATAGGAAGGAGCGCCCCAACAACTGAAAGAAAACCACAGGAAGTCAGAAATCCTGAAGTCATACTGGAAGTGGAGGAGAACAGCAAATGACTGAGTGTGGCCCTGAGCTGCTGGCTTCCACAGACAGAGGAAAGCATGGAGACCAGAACCTCAGACCGAGGTAAGCATGGATCCAGGAAAAGTGAGAATTGTCAGCAGCTGGTAGCCCCAGCCTCCAAAAGCAAGCCTGTTGGTAGTGCATACTACAAACAAGTATATACAAAATACTATCGCAAGCTTCCACTAGAAAAGGCCTCCTGGAGCCTAGATCAGAAGCAGCACTTGGCAGCTATAACAGGCAATGACATAAGCAGGAGGAGCCATTTCAAAAAAAAAAAAAGAGTCTAAGACTGAACTGACTAGCATAAAAGAAAGCTCAGGAGAGTGCGCATCAGGGCTTTGGAGGCACTCTTAAACAGTGCCTAGGAAAAAATTGGCACTAGAGAGACTTGTGGAGAGGAGAGAATGGCCAGCAACCTACTAAATGGTTAGGTGTAGTGGGAGCACCCCAGAGGGTGCCCCATCCTCTGGGGAGGGAAGCCGGGACAGGCAGGAGAGCTTTGCTAAGGGAGCCCGGGGCGATCTTTACACCTAAGAGGCCATGAGACTGTTAGGTCCTCCCTCACTGCCTATTCCCAGCATAGACTGTGCAAGAATTTAAGGTCCCTCACTACACCATCATACTCATTCAAAGAAACCTCTCAGCTAGGCCTTTAAAGCGAAGTCCCTCAACACCAGAAACACGGGAAGAAGACAAGGCAACAGGACACCCAAAGATGCCTGAGACCCCAGAAACTAATGGCATGGGCCCTGAAATAGTGGGACTCATAGAAGAAGGAGTCAAAAAAGCAAATAAAGGAGTTGAACAACCAGTTCAAATAACATATTCTCAAATAAATGCAAGCATTGATCAGTGGGCTTAAAGAGAAACTTACTAAACACATACTGGTCCTAATGTAGACAAAGCTTACTTAAGCATATAGAATCCACAAACAAAAAGTTGGCTGAAGTAAACAAGGAAATGCAAGATATGAAAGAACATTTTAATAAAGAAGTGGAAATTTTGAAAATTAATCTAGCTGAAATTCAGGATATAAAAAACTCGTTTGAAAACAAGGAAAGTCGATCTGAACATTGTGATGACAGAATTTCCGACCCTGAAGACAAGGCTAAAGAAACAAATTCTCTAATTAGGCATGACTCCAAAATTAGAACTGAGCGAAGAGGCTACATATAACAGCTGATGAATAATTCAAAGAGAACCAATCTCAAAATTATGGGTGTGGGAGAAAGAACAGAAGACAGCACCAAAGGTGTAAAGAATTATTAACTAAAATCAAGCAAGAAAATTTCCCACATCTAGAAAAAGAAATTAATTTTCAGGTACAAAGAGCTTACAGAATGGCAAATAACCTCAACCAGCAATGAAACTCGCCACAACACATCATAATCAAAACCTCAGCTTCTATGGCTTCATTGATTTTTGTCTGTAGCTCTCTGAGTTCTTCTATATGCAGCAATCGTAGAATCTGAGCAGCTTCATTCAGAACTGCATCTCCTGTGTCAAAACCAAGAATATGTTTGTCTAAAGCAACAGGCAAGCCCTCTTTTGTTTGATTTGCCTTAGCAACCGCATCCTGTGTTGGGTGCTCCTGAACCAAAATGTGAATTGTCTTAAGCATCACCAGGTAATCATCATGGCGTTGGATCTGAAGAAGGTTGGCCACAGCCATTACGCCAGCTTTGAAGTCAGGGTTATTTACATTCAGGTTGATCAGGGGCTCTACATTTTTAGCTGCATTATCGGTATTTTTTGCATTATCAGGTGCTAAGCTCTTGTATTTTTCAGCATTATCCCCATACTCAAGTCTGACGGCCAAAATTCTCGCATGCATTTGGAAATCAAATCTCACATTTTTGAGGGAGGAGTCCCAGAAAACTGACTTATGTTTAGAGATTTACCACCATCACTGCTTTTTTTCTTTAATAAAGTTTGAGAAAAAAAAAACCTCAGAAATACAACATAAAGAGAAAATACTAAAAACAGTAAGAGAAAAACAGGCATTATTCTACCAAGGCAAACCCATCTCAATTACTACAGCTTTCTCAATGCAAACTTTAAAAGCCAGAAGAGCCTGGAGCAAAATATTTCAAGCTTTAAAAGGCATCAACTGTCAACCCAAGTTGTATTCAGCAAAATTATCCCTGAAAATTCAAAAGTAAAAATTTGTCATGACCAAAAATCCCTAAATAAATTTGCAACCACTGGCCCAGCATTGCACAGAATACTTGAAGTAATCTTTAACAGAGGCAGAGACAAGCAGCACCAAAAAACATGCAGGAAAGGAAACTTCTTTATAAAGAGAAAGTTTAACAACAACAACAAAAAAAGTTATTTAAATCATTTGATTGATATACTTCAAAAACAAGATCAGTTGTTTAATAAAATCTGTGAAATTTCCCCACATAAATATTATTTGTAATAGTATATTAGTTTGCAAGACATAATAATTATATTCAACATGGAAAACTGGTATAAAATCTTTAAAAAAGTCAGAAGCAGAAGGTGAAACATCAAATGGTCTCTCTGATATGAGTGACCCAGATCACAACTCCTTTGGAACTTAAGATGAAAGACAAAGTGAAAGAGGGGGGTACGGTGGTGGAGGAGGGAGGGAGAGGTGGGTAGGGGGAGGGACAAAAGGAGAGTGGGAAAACCCTTGTCACCTTGACAAGATACGAATGTGCATAAAATGCCCAACCTCATTGTAAACCTTGAATTTTGCACGTATACATATCAATAAAATGTGGGGGGAAAAAAAGAAAAAAAATCTTTAAAAATATGTGTGCATGAATTTATGGGTGGATAGGTAGATAAAATGATACACCAAAACTGGCAAAATGTTACTAATTAGTGAAATGTGAGTAAATAATTTATGAAGGTTAAAAAATCTGAAATAACTAAGGTATGCCATTATATCTACTGCATTAAGTATAATATACTTATCTGATATAGATTTTCAGTTCATTTAATGTAGCAATTTGATACAGACTTAACTTTGTTTATTGTAGCAATTCACTTATTTGGTCTTTGATGTAAGTTTATCCTAAGAAAACTGACTGATGTAATGATAACCTGAAAGTCCTTTGAATGTACAAAAATTTACCTTTCAGTACTCAGCTAAGGTATTTGAAATTTAGCTTCCTTTTCTTTCTCACATTTTCTAGTCTTATGAATTACATTGTTATTTTTCTTTTCTCATGTGGACAGGTGGGTGAGGCCATGTGAAAGAATCTCAACAAAGATATAGTGAGATATAGAAAAAACAAACTTTTGGCAAATATCCCAATAGAGAACTCTGCTGGACTCAGAGAAAAGGAATCAAGATGTGCTCACTGCAGCCCATTCTAGGGGTGGCAAGCTGAGCTAACGAGTGGTGATTTAAGTGAAATGTGTCAGACACAGATGATATGTTAAATATCGCATAGTTTCTCTGATTTGGGAAACCCAGAATACAGGCATTCTACAGAATCACATGGGTGTGATAATGGGAGTTTAGGGTGGATGGGAAGAATGTGGGTGGGCCAAAAATGGGAAGGAATTGTTATGTGGTATGTTTGTGCACAAAATGCTCAATTCCATTGTAAATATTACGTATCACATATATGTTAATAAAATTGGTACAGGAAAAAAAAAGATGTGTTAAGTGCATTAAATACAGACAGAAAGACGCCAAACTGAAAAGGCTACATACTAAATGATTCCAACTAGGGGCACAAGGCTAACTTCCTCAGCTTCATCTAAAAATTACCCAAATGTGGTCATGCACACTTGTAATCCCCGTACTTGGGAGGCTTAGTCAGGACTGCCATGAGCTCAAGGCCAGCTGGAACTACATAGTGAATACAGGACCAGCCTGGACTACAGAGTGAGACCCTGTCTCTAAACAAACAAAAGAAAGACCTCCACGTAAATGATTCCAACTACATGATATTCTGGAAAAGGCAAAATCATGGAGATCTGTGGTTACCAGTAATCAGTAGAGAGGGAAGGATGAACAAGGAGACCATAAAAGATTTTAGGACAGTAAAATACTCTATATGACCCAATAATGATGGACACACATCATTACACATTTGTCAAAATCCACACAACAAGAGCTCACCCTAATGTACACTGGACTCTGGTGTCTTTGTAGGTTCATCATTATGCTACACATAAAGTGCCCCTGCTGCAGGATTTTAATGGTGGGGGAGACTATATGTGTGGGAGAAGCAGGCATCACTATTATCTTCTACATAATTTTACTATAAATCAAAACTGCTCTAAAAACATTAAAAAATAAAATGGAGGGCTGGAGAAATAGCACAGCAGTTAGACTGCTTGCCCAGCAAGTGCATGCCCAGAGCTGGATCCCCAGCACCACGGATGCTGGGTGCAGTAGCACACAACTCTAGTCCCAGCAACCAGGAGACTGAGGCAGGAGGACTGCCGTGAGTTCCAGGCCAGACTACGCTACACAATGAATTCAGGACCAGCTTGGACCATGTCTCAAAAAAAAGAAAGAAAAAAAGAAAGAAAGAAAGAAAGAAAGAAAGAAAGAAAGAAAAGAAAAAGGAGAGAAATGGAGCCACTCACATTGAAAAGAGAAACCAAGTAAATCAAAGTAGAAGAAACAAAGTTACTGAGTGCCTATTATGTGCCATTCCAGTACTGTTTGCTGAAGTGAAGATAAGCAAAACAAATGTGGAAAAATAAATGTGGTCTCTGTCCTCTCAGAGCACACCATCTAGACTAGGAGTCAGGTATCTTAAGCACCATACAAACATGAAAGTACACCGCGCAAAGACAGCAGCTAGCAGGAGAACCTGATCTACACAGGAAGTAGAGACTGCCTCCCAGGAAGGACAGTAAGACAGGTAAGTCAGCCCTGCATAAGAGTGCAGTGCTGTGAGCACAGCAGCCAGCATACCAAGGCCAGGATGGCCAGAGCACAGTGACGGGTCAGCAGTCTGTCAAAGATAAGGCTGGAGAATCCAGGCCAGGGACAGAGGATGCAGATGTTGGGTTTTATAATTACAGCAAATGACATCATACTCACAGGACACTAAAGAGGTGACATAATCTGATTTCAGTACATCACTCTCGTGGCTATGTAGAGAGTGGATTAGAGAGGGGAAGGGGACCCAGAGAAATCTGGTAAGAGCTACAACAATAAGAAAGTAGCCTGCATTATAGGTAGGTGATATGGAAAACAGAGAGAAGCAGGATTCTAGATATTTGGTTAAAAGAATTGGTAAGACTTGGTAACGGCCAAACAAGAGTGACAGAGTAAGAGGTATGAAAAGCAGTCAACTCTAAGGTATCTGATCTGAATAAGTGAACAAAAAGGCCATTTACTGAGAAGAAAAACAAAGTAGGAAATGACTGGGTGCGGGGAGCAGGTTAGAAATCGAAGTCCAGTTCTACATGCATTAAACTTGAGATGTGAATAACGTATCTAAACATAAATTCCAAGCAGGTAGCTGGGAATATACACTGATTTAGAAATGGGGGTGCAAACAATACATATTGGAGTCCATGACTTTAGTATTTAAAGCCATGAGAACAAGAAAGACCATCCACAAAAAGTGTATTAAAGGGATGGAGCCGTGGCTTAGCAGACACCCCTGTAGAAAAAATGAAAACAAAAGTCCTGCCCCAGTGAGCACGGCTCAATTTTAAAAAGTATAGTACATACAGAAGAGGGCTTAGAACTGAGCATTGGGGAACATGGGCAGTTTCAGAGGCCAGATAAAGAAAAGGGAGTAAAAGGAAGAGATTGTCTCTAGGAGAAACCAGTCTACTATATTCAACACCGTGGAGATCTAACGAGGTCACACCAGCCTGGGCTAAGTAATCAACACGGCAGTCATCAGAAATTTTAACAAGAGCAACTTGAGAGGCAAGGTCCTGAATGGAATGCGTCAGCAGAAGGCAACAGCACGGAGGGAAGGTGCACGAACAATTCCTTTAAGAAGCTCTGTGCAGGGAGTAAAGGGTAGGAATACAGAAAAAGCAGGGGGGTATGCGGGGTGAAAGGCAAATTCTTTAAAAGTGATCTCTCATTTCCTTGTTAAATATCAAATGAGGCAGATTTTAAGACTACAGAGGATTTTGGAGTTGAGCATGGTGGCACATGCCTGAAATCCCAGCATTCCAGTAGGCTGAGGCAGGAGGATAGCAGGTTTGATTGTAGCCTGGACAACATAGCTAGTGAGACCCTACCTTAAGAAAAAAGTTTAGAAAGGACTTAGGATGTAGATCAGTACCAACAGTATGGCTTCAGTTTCTAGGACCCCTCTTCCCCAACATACAGAAGAGGATTTTGGATTTTGGTTATTTTTTTTTTTTTAGTTGAGGAGATAAGATGCGTGAATGTGAAGGTGGTTTCAGGAGAACATAAGTCCAAAGAGTCTAGAAATGGGGGTTCACTGACAGATTATGATCCTAAAAATCTAGGAAAATATGGCATCTAGGACATTGATGGAGGGATAAACCTTTGGTAAGAAGGAGAGGATCAAGTTAGGTCAGTGATAATGTATTTGTAAGAATTTAATATTCCTATGCTAATATGGAAATCAGCTGTTTCACACAATAACCTGGCATGGTTGCACACAACTGTAATCCCAGTAGGCAGGAGGCTGAGGCAGGAGGATTACCTGGAGTTGGAGGCAAGCCTTGGTTACATAATAAGTTCAGGTTCAGCCTGGACTACAGAGTGATGTTGTGTCTCAAGGGGACAACAAAAAAAAAAAAGAATTTTGCTACAACTTAGCAAACTTAAAAAAAAAAACAACTTGTTTTAAGATAGTATCTACAGGGGTTGGTAGAACAGCACAGGGGTTAAAGCCCAAGCCCCAGAGTTCGATTCCCCAACACTACATAAAAAAAAAAAAAAAGCTAGGTGTGGTGGCGCACACCTGTAATCCCAGCTCTCAGGAGGCTGAGGCAGGAGGACTACTCCGAGTGTGAGGCCAGCCTGAGCTCCACAGAGAGTTCAGGAGTAGTCTGGACTACGCAATAAGACTCCATCTCAAAAAACTAAAACAAAATAAACATAGGTCAAGAAAATGAGGCAGGGGCTGGAGAAATGGCTCAGCGGTTAAAGCACTTGCTTGCCTAGCAAGTGGTAAATCAAGCGCTAAGTACCCAAGTTTGATTCCCCAGCACCACATAAGCTGGGCATGGTGGTACATGCCTGTAATGCACTCAGGAGGCTGAGACAGGAGGATTGCTGTGAATCCAGGGCCAGCCTGGGCTCCATAGTGAGTTCAGGACCAGCCTGGACTACAGATCAAGACCCTGTCTCAAAAATAAAAATAAAAAAGAGAGAGATGGAAGAAAATAGGAAGATAAGGCCAGGGGCTAGCTCAGTGGCTAAAGCAATTGCCTAGCAAGTGCAAGGCCCTGAGTTCAATCTGTGGTAGTGCATGCCTGTTATCCCAGCACTTGGGAGGCTGAGGTAGGAGCATTGCTGTGAGTTTAAAACCAGTCTGAGTTCCATAGTGAGTTCAGGACCAGCCTGACTACAGAGTGAGACCCTGTCTGAAAAAAATAAAAATAAAAAGGAAAATAGAAGACTGACTTTGTGGAGAGGGAAGGGGATGTGGAGGGAGTTGAGAAGGTAGGAAGAAAAGTAAAGATGACCAAGATGCAATATGAAGTTAAAAAAAATGTGAAAGATGGGGAAAAATAAAATTTACTGATCTGTAAAATAAATAAATAAAATGCACCACACCAGGCCCAGTGGTGTAAACCTACAATCCTAGCACTTTGGGAGGCTGAGGCAGAAAAGCCACAAGCTAAAAGTGCAGCCTGAGTAACTCAGCATTTTAGCAAGACCCTGTCTCAAAACAAAAAGATAAAAAAGGCTGAAGCAGTGGCTCAGCATGAAGGCTGTTAAGTGCCATCCCTGGTACCATTAAACAAACAAATAAATAAATAAATAAATAAATGTCTAGGATTTATGGAACATCTTACCGACAAAGGTACCAAAGACTGAAATTTAAAAAGTATTTAGGTATTAATGACAATTCAACCTGGCCTCCCTCTGTAAGGTGTATACATTTTACAAAGAACTTCCACACTATTGTTCTTTTACCTTTGTAATATTTTTGAAATAGTTTCTTGAGGATGATGAGAGAGGATTATCACCCTCTCTAATAGATGGATGCACAGGATCAAGAGAACAGTCAGGACGCTTGTCCAAAGTACTACAGTAAGTAAATGGTAAGAGTGGAACTAAGATTGAAATCCACATCCTGGCTGGGTGTGGTGGGCACACCTTCAATCCTAGCATTCTGGGAACCTGGAGGAAAGATTGAGAATTCATGCCCAGGCTGGACAATTTAGCAAGACCCTGTCTTAAAAATGGTTGGGGATATAGTTCAGTGACACAGCCTGGGTTCAATTTATTGTACTGCAAATAAAAAAATAAAAATAAATAAGTTAGAGACTGGAAGAAGAGCACAGAGGTTAGAGCACTTGCCTTGCAAGAACAAGGCCCCAAGTATGATTCCCTAGGATCACATAAACCAGGCATGGTGGCGTATACCTGGAATCTCAGTAATAGGGGAGTAAGGGGTCTTGAGGCAGATGGACTGCTTTGAGTCAAGGCCAGCCTGAGTTACACAGTGAGTTCAGGACCAATGAGTTCAGAACTGAATGAGACCCTGTCTCCAATAAATAAATAAGTAAGTAAATAAGCCCCCACCTGGTACCTCCTAAACCAATGCTGATTCAATAATTAACTGTTACTAAGTAACACACCTTCCAAGTACCTATTCCTTATCTTTTTGGGATTAATGTCTAGATGAGCAACCAACCTCTCCCATAAATCACTTCACAGACATAACAGACATCATGGAATGCTGAGATGTAAGGACTACTGGAGGAGCCAAGTATGAACTCTCAATTTCTAGGTCCCAGGCCTTCTCAAGTATCAGTCTATTCACTCACAGGACCACAGGAGGGAGGACATGCACGCAACATGGACAACAAAAGCAGAAATAAACAAAACTGTAAGGCTGGCCCCGTCCTCAGTCCTGTGACTAAAGGACAGAGGAAGTCTAGTCCAGTGTCCATGAAGTACAGCACATGTTTTTCCTAGAGACACAATCTAGAGAACCATTTCCCAACCCTGATAATGCAGATCAGTTCTTAGCTGTGGGGGATTGTTCTACGTATTGTACAATGTTTGGCATCATCTCTGGTCTCCTCCAAACAGAGTGGCATATCTCACCCCTGCCCCAGTCACAACAACCAAAAACATGTCCTGACATGATCAAATAACCCCTGGAGGAAGTAGGGAAGGGTCATCTCCAATTGAGAACCTTGATCTAGAAAGACTCCAATGTCATTATACATATCAAGGGAATACAGGATAGCACTGTAAGTAAAGTGGGGGAAAACCTACAGCCTCGTCTTTAAAGCAGTATTTTGTATAATTCTGATAGAAAGCCTCAAATGTTCCGGTTGGGCAGCAAGAGACTCAGAATAACCAAAGCAGTATTAAGTAACAAGACAAAAGCAGGTGGCATTATGATTCCAGACATTAAGTTATATTACAGAGAAACAATGAAGAAAACTGTGGTAGCGGCACAGGACCAGACATGTTGACCAATGAAACAGAACTGAGGATGCAGGGACAACCTCAAGTACCCTCAGCTACTTGATTTTTGACAAAGCAGTCAAAAACTGAAACTAGCCTCTTCAATAAATGGTGCTGGAAGAATTGGTTATCCAGTCAGGCAGTACGTGCCAAGAAAAGTAAGCCTATCCTAGGGACCACCCCCCTAATTACAGAGACAGAGTCTGGACTCCAGTCAGCCAGTCACAGCATTAGGAGAAAAGGACAGAAGCTTCTTTGTTAACTGCCCAAAAGGAAGTCATCCCTTACAAAAAGATAAATTTTATATGTGGTTAGCAAAGTTCTGTGTACAAAATCAATTGTGTGTGTGTGTGTGGGGGGGGGGGGTCGGGTAGAAGAGGACAAAATTCCAAGTCAGGCATCATGGTGCATGCCTATAATCCCAGCACTTCGGCGGCTCAGGCAAGAGGACTGCCTTGAGTTCAAGGCCAGCCTGGGCTCCATAAGGAGTTCAGAACCAGCCTGGGCTACAGAGGAGCAAGACCCCACCTCAGAAAACAAAACAAAAAAAACAAATACAAAAAAAAAAAAGAAAGGACAAAACAAAGTCCGTCTTCAAGTCACATTCCCTGTTTTCCAGGGTAAATCTTATGCGACAACCTCTCTAGCCCGCCATGAGCTTCCTCTCCTTTCATCCCGAAGAGTACTTGCTCCAACAAATTCAGAGAGCTCACACAGCTATCACAAGCTGAGGGTGCTCCAAGCAGTTTCCAGGTGTTTGGAACTGGCAATACCCTGTCCTTGTTAACACGTGATTAGCAAGCTTTAGAAAGTGTTAGGAATTTTTAATTGCAAGTTTTCTGAAATTAGACTCTTCCATCCTAGAAGGCAACCATGAAACTAAACCTCATAACACACGCTGGGAGCAGAGGAAAGAAGGCAGAGGCCAACATTAATGGAGCAATGACTCCTGATACTTTGCACTGAGCTGGCTGTGCAAAGCCTCACATGGTAACCAAAGTGACTGGCAAAGTATGCAGAAAACCAGACAGATACTCAGGACCCCAAATGCCTATAAAGCCATAGCCCATTTTTCCATCCTACAGAAAGGGGGATACGGCCTTCTGGAAACCCAGTGTTAACAGGCTCAAAACAGACAAAGCCTGTATTGCCTGAATCACCCCTCTACTCAGAATGATAGAAGCCCACCCCTAAATGGCCAGCAACACCCTTCCTCCCCCAGTTTGCTGTGTGATCTCTTTTGAAAAAAAGGACACTTGGTTCTTTGTTGTCTGTTTTACAATTATTTACTCTGCCCAGAGAAATCTGGCGGGTTTTGGAATGCTGGGCTCCATGGTGTTATCCATCTTCCCCATGGTGACAGAATTCTACAATGATCCATGAGAAGCAAATATTTTCTACAAAGTTTCTTCAAAGAAAATCCTGTGAAGTAACTTTTACTTTACATACTCTGAAAAAGAAGTTTCAGAATTAAAGGATAATCTGTAGCACCCTTAAGCTTTTCCAGTCTTGCTTTTCAAATTGACAAGATGCCTGGCCCACCTCTCCCCTGCTATCCAATTTTGCCAAATACTTTTTTGAGTATTCCTGTTGGTTTGAAAAACTATGCTATGCTGTCAGAAAAAAAGTAACTTTTTCATGTAGGTATGCCAATGTTTGAACCAGGGGCTGGAAGAAGAGCTTAGTGGCTAAAGCACTTGCCTAGCAAGCCCAAGGCCTTGGTTCCATTCCCCAGCACTACATAAGCTGGGTGTGGTGGTGCACATCTGTAATCCTAGCACTCGGGAGGCTGAGGCACGATTGCCATGAATTCTAGGTCAGACTGGGCGACATAGTCAGCTCAAGACTGGCCTGGACTAGAGTAAAAACCTGCCTCAAAAACCAAAAATAAATAAATACAGTATCTGTACCATAACACTGCCTAAGCATTGGATTTCAGCAGACTCAGGACAGGCGAGCTTTTGCAACCCAACTGCAATCCACCTTGAGGTTCCACCAGACTGGAAGATCCTGAAAGGAGAGACATTCCTCCAGCACAGCCCTGGCAAAATAATTTGCGTTAACTCTAAGAAGTCACTAAGCTGTTTCTACAGCAAGGGTTATTTTATTTCTGCTCTCATGAAGACAGACTCTAAACAACAAAAAATGGCTCATTTCAAGGTTTGCTACTGTTGCTAAAGGCTCTGGTCAACAATATTACTTTTCTAGTGCTCCTACCAAAACACAGCTAAAAACAATCTTGTTTACTAAAATAAATAAATAAATAAATAAAAAGCTCGTAATCCTCAAGCACATTATTTACGACTTTAAAAACCAAATTAGAGTTGGAGGAATAGCTCAGCAGTTAAAAGCTTGTCACAAGCGCAAGGTCCTGTGTTGATTCCCCAGCACCACATAAACTGGGTGTGGTGACACGCCTGTAATCCCAGGCAGGTAGGAGGATTGTCGTGAGTTCTAGGCCAGCCTGGGCCACACAGTAAGTTCAAGACCAGCTTGAACTATACAGCGAGACCCTGTCTCAAAAAAAGGGGGGCCAGATTATAGACCAAGAAAGAGAATACCGACCAATATTGAAAAAGTAAATCCACAAAAGGCATATAAGGTGCCATAACGGATAAAGTCATTGGTATCCAATGCCCCCCAACCTAGTTCCTGATTTCTAAGTTCAGGGTAAATTAAACTTAGGGTGAGGGATTAGCCTCAGCTACTCTGCAATTTATGAAACTATTTTAGCAGATGCTCTGCCAAGCAGTCTATAATTAGCCAGTAAGCCTCAAGAACTTAAATGAACTCGAAGGGTTTCATATGCCAACAGCCAGCTCTGGAGCACTGAGCTGTGCAGCCTTGAGGCCACGGCCATACAGAACTCAGGGTTGGGTGTCCTGCGTGGTACACATGTACATGTACACACACACACACGCGCGCACACACACACACACACACACACACACACACACACGAGCTCTAAAGAGTCTCTTTTTTCAAAGCTCTAATGGCTTGACCTCAACACCTGCTGCACTTCCTGAAGACAGACTGGCTCTGGAGCTCCACTTGCTCCTCGCACGCGGCTGCACTTTCTAGGAACGACCGCACACACACAGAGGCTGGCCAGCTGCCAAGGCGGGGGCGGCCCAGAGGCCTCGGGCCTGAACTTTCCCAGCGCCGACAGGGCGGGATCCCGCTACAAGCACTATGAGCTGACTCAGCGGCCAGCATGGAACTCTGCCAAACACACAGCAGAGGGGGGCTGCGGCAACTCACAGATGTTTTGCTAAACCAAAGCAATCAGCCAGGAGGCGGGCCGGGCTGGTAGCCAGGGCGCTGCTGTCGTGGAAGTTAGAATTCTGATTCTAGTCCTCGCTTTGCTGCTACCTCCACAGGTGATAGGAAGGAAACCCACTGCGCACCTCAACATCTTCCCTGCTCCACAAGTATGTTGGTGTGGGCGCAGAAAAGGGGGGCACTGTTTGCATAAAACAGCTCCTGGAGCACTGCCTGACACCATGGGCCGGGCACTGTACACTCACATGGGTTACCTCGTTTACCCTAATAATGTCCTTGTGAGGCATCTTTGTTATTTTTAATTCCACAGTTAAGAAGACAGGTGCAGAGCAATTCAGTGTTATCACAAGATCGCAAGCGTAAGACATGGAAGGGATGAGATTAGACTCACTTCTCACTTGAGAACCTACCACAAACACTGCCATTGTAAAACCTGGGTTGACTACACAGGGCTCTCTGGTCCAAAGATACCTGATTTTTTTCAGGTTTCAAGGAACCTTTCTTAAATGAGTTCTCAGCTACCCTCTGGAAACTCACAGCTCTTTACCAACAATTTCAAAACAGCACACAAACCATAGGAAGAGTACACAGACTACCCACATCCTAATGGCGCTACATGAACCCTACTACACCGGAAAAACTTATCATCCAAAGTTTCGTTAAAAACAGACTCCTGGAACCCTACCCTCCAGGGTAATTAGGGCTCTGTAGTCTACTGTTTAAAAAAAAAAACAAAAACAAAAAACCTCCCTTGCTGACTCTGATGCTTGGCCATGTTTAGAAGTCATCACTCACACTCACACACTCTCACTCAAACACACACACACATACACACACACACAAAGAAGTCCTTATATCTTTCCATGCCTAAACAGGGAATTCTTAGGTTGACCCTTCTCTTAAGCAGATAATTAAACAGTGAGGTAAAATTATGTCTACAAGGCTCTTTGTTGGGAGAAATACACAATGCAAGTACTTTATGATGTCTATGTTTATATACAAAACAAATTTCCTTAAAGAGGACGATCTTGGGATAGGCAGGAATTAAGAAATTTTTAGGAGGACTATTCTTTTTTATATCACTGTTAGAAAAACTAATTGCAGTCATACATCTCACTTGTAGACAGCCCTCTTAACATCATTGCAAACTCATCCTTCCTTTAAAAAAACGATGTATCACATCAAACTTGGAACACCCTGCCTGCACAGTAACTTACATGTTCTACTGCTTCAATCAAGAAAACAAACATTAAAGGCAGGGGCAGGTATAGAATCTGGGGCCCTACCCGTACCGAGCACACATACTACCGCTGGGCTACACCTCTAGCACAGGAAACAAAAGTTAAGTGAGAAAATCCAAAGTCTATTCACTTCTAAGCTGTGCGTCAGGCAAGAGGGATGAGCAGGCCCAGACCAGCAGGGCCCCTACTCTGGCCATCCAGTACCTTCTCTAGCTAGCTTTCAGGAAAAACAAATGTCTTTCCATGGCAGAAAGACTCACCTGTTTAAGCTGTTCATCCAGATTCCAGGTTGGCTGCCCGGCTGTGGAGACAGAAGGCGGGGCCTTGGAAGCCTCTTTGGTATGGTCTTCTTTAGCTTGTTGCCCATGTTGGGGGGCTGGAGCTGGAAGCAGACTGGACATGGGTGCCACTCTGTGGTCTTGGCGAGATGCTTTCTGCACATGAAAATATTTGGAAGCAGCCTGGGCCTCTTTTTCAGCCACCTCTGAAACATCATCATCTCCAGCCTCATCTTCCAAACCTCCTTCCTCTTCTTCAGGCTCTGAGTTCACGTTACTCCGTTCAAAAACTCGGGCTGCTGATGTGGCTGGTGGTACTCTGGCTGAGGGACCCAGGGCAGGGCTGCCAGAAGGTCTTCCAGGTGTGGCAGAAAGGAGAGCCGGCTGTGTGACTAGCTTTTGGGCATACAGAAACTGGGCTTCTCTCATCTGCTGGCCCTGCTTCTCCCTGGCATCCATCTGCAGAGGAGCCGGATGTGATGGCTTCTGCTGTTGCTGCTGCTGCAGTGGTTCCATTTCTGCCTTCAGCTTCACCCAGAGAACGGCATGGCTCTAAACCTGGGCACAGCCCAACAGGCACACCGGGTCTGTAACTTTGTGATTCACCAAAATCACAAAGGAGGAGGAAGGAGAGAGGGGAAACTACATGAAACAAGTATAAAAAGCTTTCATTTCTCTAGTAAAGGGCCATAAATTCTGAACACTAAACATATGCTCCTAAACCTGAGTTTCAAGACAAGTGAGTATTGGTGGTTAGGGGAGGGTGAGGGGAAGGGAGACTAAAGGAAAGGTATGAAAACAAAACACACGATCTAAGAAGAGAAATAGGGAGTACCTCTCAATAGTGCTGGACTATGAATACTTTTAAAAGAACCAAATACAGAAGATACGAAGCCTATTAACATCTGTGTTCATACATCAAACATTAATGTATTCTAACATTAGTTTGCTTCTGAAAAGGCAACTGGGTATACACTGTACAGTGAGCTATAACTACGAAAACCACTGTAAAAAAGGGAAAGGCAGGCCTGCCTAAAGAGAAAATAGTGCTTATGTTCCCAGGCCCATCAGCGAAAGAAATTTCCATCTAAGCTAGACACAGGTATCAGCATGACTTCTCTTACAGAAAAAGCAAAACCAAGCAAACTACTCTTGGGTTTAAACTTTGCAAATTTCCCAGATCAAATTGCCAGACTGCTTGTCCAGTGGGTTGAAGGAGGCTAACTGGACATTATAACCTCAAAAAGAATCCAATTTCAACAACATGAAAGAAAGAAAGAAACACGAAAGGAGCTGGGAGTCTCAAATTGCAATCCTTGCTCAAAAACAAACGGGTAAATTCCTCTGGAGATTTTAAACTTAATTAATTTGAAACAGGTATCAATATTGTCTAAACAGGGCTAATGCTTTTCTTTATAATGATCAAGTAAATCTCGTCACATCCCCTTTCTTCCTACCTCACTTCTACTGCATTTATTCTATGATGAATACAAAAGAAAAGACTTTCAGGCCAAAAACATTCTGGGGGCAGGTTTATCTGCATTCTTAACAATCAGTCTCCAAACACCCCTCTCACACCCTCTCCACCTCTAACCCCCCTTCCTCCTCTCTAGGCTCCCACCCCCAACAAACCTCACTTGAGTTATGTTTTCTCAGCGAGTCTCCATAAGTGACTGAATTACTAAGCAAGAGCAAATTTTAGGGTGAACAGGCCTTGCAACACGGTGTGCAATTTTGTCATTACATCAAAGAAGTACCTGTATTGCACAGGTTGGGACTTGATATTTGCATTGTTTCAGTGTTTTAGGTTTGCGTTGAAAAACAAAGCAAAGGTCTTTAGCATCTTCAACGATTTCTAGGGAAGTAATCAGGACCCTAGCAATAAAAACGGCTTGGATGTATTAATTTTTTTATAGGTTAGAGTAAAAAGGGAACTATTTTTAAAGGTAGGCACAAAAGTTGAGATTTTCAAATTCTCTTTTTCTACTTATCTCAGAAGTGCTGGTTTTGTGTTCTACGAAAGATTCAAATTCCAATTTGCCTTGACTGCCTTTCCTTCCTCTCCTGGCACATTAGAAAGTTTGAGTCATGTTTGTAGCAATGCTTCCACTCTGCTTTAGCTCTTCTTATAGTGTAACAAAGCATGAAGAGATTTGCACCCGTTATCAAACCAGTTGGCGAAATTGTTCATTGAAAGTGAAAAAAACAATTTGGATCAAAGGAAATAAAAAATGTGGTCGTCATTGAAAGGCGTTCTTACAATCATTACCGTCAATCAGTCACAACTGGAACAATTTTCAACCAAGTTTTGCCAGTCACTGAACAACCTGCTTCTTGTCTTGTGGCACCATCTTCTCTGTCTGCAGTCCCCAGTAGAGGGGGAGGTGTCCCACAGCCTCCGTTTTACAACTCAATACACATTCTCCCGAAAAGCCCGTCTACCTAAGTCCCTAAGCAGCCAGTGATCCAAACACTACCTGCCCACATTTAAAGAACTCACGTCTTAGAAATCTAAAGCACTCAGTCCCTGCACAAGGTCCCCCTCCCCCATTTCCCCTAAAGTTCTAGTACCATCAAGCCAGGCGCTAGGGACTGCTAGCAGCCTGGAACCCCGTCTTGCTAACCATACCCTTACCTACGCTGCCGGAACCCACTGGCCCCAAGGCCCCTTTAAAACTCCCTCCCAGGTCACTCCAGCAGCCCCCTTTCCATTCTTAAACCCGCACTCCATCCAGACTTACCACTTTTACCTCTTCCGAGCCCTTCCAGCCAATTCGCTAGCTCTCCGCGGATCGTCTCAATCGCACCTATACTGGCCCACTGGGATCCTGGGGGCCACTTACCCTTTCTATCCCTTTATCTCAAATCACGCCAAGCGGCACCGGGCACCCCGGGCTCCTCCCTGCTCTCCCACTTTTCCTGCTACCCCGGCGCTCGGCAGCTCAGCGCCTTCCCTTTGCCCCTACACACCTGCCTCCCCTCCCTCCTCGGTCCCCTCCACCTGCCACAGGCCCCGCTCCCGCAGCGGCTGGGTTAGGACCCGCGGGGATTACCTGCGCGAGGCGCTTCGGGTCCGCGGGCGGTGAAGGAGGAGACCGCCCAGGCCCCGGCGCTGCAGCCGCGACTCCTACTCCGCAGCCGGGGGCCACAGCCGGGGCGGGGCCCGCACCGGAAGCGGCGCCGTGGGGCCGGGCCGCCGGCCTGGGGCGGGGGAGGGGAGGGGGCGGAGCCCACTGGCGGGGGTGGGGCCTGAGGCCGGAAGCAGCTAAAAAGGAAACAGGGTGGTGGGGGTGAGGCGGAAATGACTCCTCTGGACAGCCCCGCCCGACTGAGCCGTGAGCGGAAGCGAGTTGAAACGGGCGACGCTTCAACCAATGGGAAAGCGCAGACACAGAGGGGTTCCGGTGGGAGCCCTTCGCGGGGAGTTGAAAAGAGTCTCACGATGTTTTTGTTGCGGAGGTTCCTGTGGTGTGGCGATAGGGTGGCAGGAGAGTTACTAAAGAGCAAGTGTTAGTTTCCGGTCACTTCGGTGCTTTCCCCGGTATCCTGCCTTAAGACGGTCTTTCTCGTCTCTGAACTTAACTGTTGGGACTCAGAGTTGGGTGTCTCCCGAGGATGCTGTGTTCCTTACGCCCCCCTCACGGGGGTTAGTATTCACACATACCAGGTTCCTAATACTGTCACCCCTTGTAAATAACTCTTCGTTCTCCGAGCCTGTCTTTTAGACTTAGCTATCAGTGTAACCATCTTGCAGTGAATATTTCTCGATTTGCGAATACATCTTTGTCTTTCTCACCTTTGACCGTTCTCCTTAATCATTTCAAATTCTAGATAGAAAACCCATTCAGTATCGGTCCTCATCTCTATAACCCCCACACTCCAATCAAAACCTAGACTTTGTCTCCAGAAATGCTGTCACCTCATCAATCAGTAATTTGAACGTCTCTTCCCCATCACAGCCTTCTTTCCTCTCAGTTCGATTGCTCAAGAGTTCTAGCATAACTGTTCTTTCACTTTATCACAACTTCCAATCTGCTGAAAGCCTCTAATTTATCTCTTAACCATTATCCTTCTCCACCCTTCCCTCCTTACCCATCTTAGATTCTATGGTACATCATTACAGTCTCACTCCTAATGTTAATCCCACTCTACCCTTTTCTCCAAACAAGACCCCCTCACCCTGGCTGGACTGCCATATATCTCCATGCTTTCACCTAGAAAACTGTACTGCTCAACAGATTGACATCACTAAGTTATCACCTTAAGCAGACTCTGACTTGTGACTGCAAATTCCTCTATATTCTAGTCAACTTGCTGTCCATTATCACTTCAAATCTCTAACCCCACACTTTTGTACCACTTCCCCTGATTACCTTACTGTGTAACAGAAAACGCAGAATACTCTGATAGAGAAACGTACATACATGTGTTTTCATTCTGTCCTTCCCGTCTATAAATTGTACAATCAAAAACAGCTAACTCCCAGGCTAGGCACTCATCTCAGTGTAAATTAAACAGTAAGCAAAACTGCCCTCAAGGATCTTTACTAGCTCAAGAAAACCGAAAAACAAATACAGAGCCATGAAAACAAAGCAAGGTAAGTCTGACTGGTCAGTGGTGTCGAGTAGCTGCTATTTTAGATTTTACAGAAGAACTCATTGATAAGAAACACTTAAGTAGGCACTGGAATTGACAAAGTAAACCATGTGGATTATCTACAGAAAGAGTGTTCCAGCAGAAGAAACTGCAAATTTGCTCTGAGGTAGGACATGCTTGCCACACATTATGGGAAACCCCTATGGCTGATAAAGAGTAAATGAGCAGGAGAGCAGCAGATGAGATTAGATAGCCAGGGACCTAATCATTTAGGGCATTGTACAGCCAGTGGCAAAAACTTTGGCAGTCAGCTACTGTAAAAACTGAGGTTTTGAGTACATGAGTGACTTCCTTAGAGTTAAGTCTCTTAAAGAGCAAGGATCAGGGCTGGAGGAGTGGCACAGTGGTTAAAGCGCTTGCCTTGGAAGCTCAAGGCCCTACGTTCGATCCACCAGCACCACACAAAGCCAGGTGTGTTGGTGCATGCCTGTAATCCCAGCACTCAGGAGACTGAGTCAGGAGGATTGCTGTGAGCCAAAGGCTACCCGGGCTACAAAGTGAGTTCAGGACCAGCCTGGGCTACAGAGCAAGAACCTGTCTCAAAAAAAAAAAAAAAAAAAAAAAAGATGAAGGATCATTCTAGCTTGATATTGAGTATGGACTATAAGAGTAAAGAGGGAAAAAAAGTAGAAAGGTAAAACTAGAAGTGCTAATTCCCTCAGAAGACAGCCTGAACTAGATGATAGCAATGGAGGTGATGAAAAATGGTCAGAGGGCTGGGAGCATAGCTCAATGTTAAAGCACTTACCTAGTATATCCAAGCCCCTGGGTTTAATTCCCCAGCACCACATAAAAATTAGCTGGCCAAGGGGCTGGAGGAATGGCTCAGCTGTTACAGGACTTGCTTAGCAAGTGCTAAGTCAAGTGTTAAGTATCTGAGTTCAATTCTCCAGCACCACATAAGCTGGGTATGGTGGTGCGTGCCTGTAATCCCAGCACTTGAGAGGCTGAGGCAGGAGGATTGCCACTAGTTCAAGGCTAGACTCGGCTCCATAGTGAGTTCAGGACCAGCCTGGGCAACAGAATGAGACTGTCTCTCTCTATATATATATATATTAACAGTGCCTTACTGTGTGATCTCTGCTGGTCCTGAATTCACTGTGGAGCTCAGACTGGCCTCAAAAATATATCTCAGTGTGCTGGGATTGCAGGCATGTGCTACCATGCCCAGCTAATGTGGTACTGGGGAACTGAACCCAGGGCCTTGCATTTTCTGAGCAAGCATTCTAACTGCTAAGCAACAACCCGAGGTCCTCAGAGTGATATTGTTAAAAATATTAAAGCTACGGTAATAAACCATATAGTGATTGCCAACAGCTAAGAGAGAATGGAGGGATAACTATAAAGGGATTACAAAAAGGAGGGCTTTGGGGTGATTGAACTCTTCTGAATACTGATCATGGTTCCAATTACATAAGTGTATATATGTGTTAAGATCTATAGAACTGTGTACAAATAATAACTGTGTATAAATAAAAATAAAAACAATTTTATTGTATTTTTCTTGAAAGCTAAATCTTGCATAATGCTTATTTCCCTTCTCAGTTCTCATGAATCTTCCTAAGCCTCTTGCAATATTAGATCATTCCATCAATATTTAAGCAAACTCAAGAAAAAAATTAAGCAAACTCTAGTTTCACCCATCGTCTTAGTCTGTTTTGTATTGCTATGACAGAATGCCTATGGTGGGGTAATTTATTTTAATTTATTTATTTTTAAAGATAGATTTTCTATAGGTCTAGAGGCTGGAAAATCCAAACCCCAGGAACTAAGGGACCCCATCAGGAGAAGGCTGTCATGGGCTGAGGAGATAGCTCAGCAGTTGGAGTGCTTCCTTAGCAAACACAATGCCCTGGAGTTAGATTCCCCAGCACCACATAAGATGGGCATGGGGACACATGCCTGTAATCCTAGTATTCAGGAGGCTGAGACAGGAGATTTCCATGTGTTCAAGTCTAGTCTGGGTTACATAGTGGGTTCAGAACCAGTCTGGACTACAGAACAAGACTCTGTCTCAAAAAAATCAATCGATCTATGAAGGGAGGGCTGTTATGCTATATACTGTGTTGTCCCATGACAGAAAGCAGGGCAAGAAAGCAAGAGGGGGCCAGACTTTCTTTTATAATAAGCCCATAAGAGGCTGGGGAATAGCTCAGCAGTTAAAGCACTCCCTTAGCAAGAGCAAGGCCTTATGTTTGATTCCCCAGCACCATATAAACTGGGCATGGTGGCACACACCTGTAATTCCAGCACTCAGGAGACTGAGGCCAGACTGGGCTACTTAGTGAGTTCAGGACTATCCTGAATTACAGAGTGAGACACCCCAAAAAAAAGACTACTTGAGATAGTAACCCCCTCCAGCTAGTGTGACATTAATCCATTAATGAGGGCAGTGTTTTCTGCCCTAAACAACTCTTAATAAGCCTCTTTCTTCTAACACTGTTGAGTTTCCAACATACGAACTTTCTGTGGATGCATTCAAATCATAGCACCTGTATTTTGCTTTTAAAAAAAAAAGCTTTTCATGATCTCATATTCTGCTACTAAAGCCCTTATCTATCTCACTATTTTCCTTCCTGTCACAACTTCTAGAGTTACTGTTCTCACTGTAGGCCAAGTGATCTGATCTTTCTCTTAAAATGTTTTATGGCTTTCGACAGCTCTTGAGAGCAGGCCTAAATTCCTTCATGTGGCCTACAGGGCCCTGGGAAGATCTAATTGGAACCCACTTCTTTGGGTTTATCTCTTTGCCTCAGGGTATAGTGGGGACTCAGGAAAAGGACCCCACTAGATGACATCAGTAGCTTAAACAGAAAGTAACCATGATTTACTTAATAATGGCTCTAGCACATGAGATGCTGGCAATTTGGATATGAAGCTAGCACATGCTGGAACCTGTGAATTGCTTCCTTAAATGCAAAGATAAAAGTACTGAGTATATATATATATATATATATATATATATATATATATATATATATATATAATGCAAAGATAAAAGTACTGAGTATATATATATATATATATATATATATATATATATAGAGAGAGAGAGAGAGAGAGAGAGAGAGAGAGAGAGAGAGAGAGAGAGATAGGGTCTCGCTCTGTAGCTCTGTAGCCCAGGCTGGTCCTAAACTCACTATGGAGCCCATGCTGGCCTTGGACACACAGCAATCCTCCTGTCTCAGCCTCTTGAGTGCTAAGATTACAGGCCATGTGCTACTATGCCTGGCTTATGTAGTGCTGGACAATTGAACTCGGGTATTTAGTGCTTACTAGGCAAGCACTTTAACCACTAAGCCATTCCTCCAGCCCCTATAATATATTTTGAGAAAGTGGATACATTCACACATGACTTTTATTACAATATATTGTTATATTGTTTTATTATGTTATTGTGGTTAATTTCTTATATCTAATTTATAAATATATTTGTATAGAAAAAGATCTGGTACTGTATATATGAGGTTTGGTACTATCTTAAGTTTTTAGGCATCCTTTAGGGTCACATATCTCCTGTGAATAAAGGGCATAACTATTCTTAAAAAAAGATTTGCAGTGCACACATCTGTCACCATGCACTAAAATCAAATCAAAGTGGATTCAAAGACCTAGATATTAAAACTGAAACAACCTTCTAGAAGACAAATTAGACAAATACTTAAAGGACGTAGGTGTAGGCAAAGACTTGCTTAATAAGACACCAAAAGCAAAAGAAATTGTCCCTATTATTAACAAATGGGACCATGTCAAATTAAAAAGTTTCTGCACAGCAAAGGAAATTATCAACACTGTAAAAAGAGAAGTGACAGACTGGGAAAAAATATTCACCACCAACACCTCAGATAGGAGGCTCATAACCAGAATATACAGGGAACTGAAGAAAAGGAAGCTCCTCAAAATCAAAGACCCTATTGAAAAATGGGCAAAAGAAATGAATAGGTAGTTCACTGATGAAGTTCAAAAGGCCAATAAATACATGAAAAGATGTTCAACATCCTTAGCCATGGCAGAAATACTAATCAGAACATCACTAAGATACCATCTAACTCCAGAGAGATTGGCCTATATCAAGAACTCAAACAGCAATCATTGCTGGCGAGGCTGTGGTGAAAAAGGAACCCTCCTGCACTACTGGTAGGAATGTAAACTGGTACAGCCACTATGGAAAGCAGTATGGAAGTCTCTCAAAAAACTGGAAATAAATATCCCCTTTGACCCCACGATGCCTCTTCTGGGAATATTCCCAAAAGAGTTAAAAACAACACATAACAGAGATACATGTACACCCATGTTCATAGCAGCACAACTAACAATAGCTAAAATATGGAAGACACCAAAATACCTATCAACAGACCTATGGATACACAAATTGTGCTATTTATACACAATGGATACTATGCATCTATAAAGACAGTTAGGTTGCAGGCTTTTGTAGGCAAATGGTGGCAACTTAAGACCATCATGCATAGTGAAGTGTGTCAGAAGCAGAAGGTGAAATATGGAATGGTTTCCTGATATGAGAAACCCAGATCACAATTATCTCATGGAACTTGATGTGGAAAATAATGGAAACTGGGGGGGGGGGGAGGTCAGGCATGTGAGGGGAGGGCCAAAAGGAGAGAGGGGAAGGTCTTGTAACTTTGCCACGATATGTATGTGCACAAAATGCTCAAGATCAATGTAAACTTTAAATTTTGCACTTAAACGAAATAAAATGGGTAAATATTTGCTGTGGCTTTGTATGCCTATAATCCCAGCATTATGAGAGGCTGAGGCAGGAGGATCACAAGTTCAATCCCAACCTGGGCAATTTAGTGAGATTCTGTCGCAAAAAAATTAGAGAGGGTCTATAAATGTAGCATAGTGCAAAAGTCCTGGGCTCAATCCCCAGTACCATAAACAAATTGAATTATGTAAGCTGTCTTAGTTACTCAGTCATTGCTGGCACAAAATATTTGACATCTATAATTTAAGGAAGGGAAGATAGGGCTGGAGGAACAGCTCAGCAGTTAAAGTGCTTGACTAGCAAGTGCTAAGTCAAGCGCTAAGTACGCAAGTTTGATTCCCCAGCAGCACCACATAAACTGGGCATGGTGACACATGCCTGTACTCCCAGCACTCGGGAGGCTGAGGCAGGAGAATTGCCATGAGTCCAAGGCCAGCCTGGCTCCATAGTGAGTTCAGGACCAGCCTGGGCCACAGAGTGAGACACTGTATCAGAAAAAAAAAGAAGAAGAAGAAGGAAAGATTTATGTAGCTCACAGTTTCAGCAGTTCTAAAAAAGCTGGGGGCCTGATGGTGCACGCCTGTAGTCCTAGCACTCAGGAGGCTGAAGCAGGAAGACTGTTGTGAGTTGGAGGCCAGCCTGGTCTACTTAGTTAGTCCAGAACCATCCTGGACTACAGAATGATACACTGTTTCAAAAAACAAACAAACAAACAAACAAAAAAAAAACAGCCAGAAGCTAAGTGAGGTCTGGAAACCCAGGCTGCTTCTTCCTTTAGTTGTTCAAGCTGCCAGCTGTGCCCCCTCTCATGCCCCTCTCTTACTTCCTGGTGGATAACTCCAACACAAAACTGAAAGCCTTGGGTACCACCCTCCCAATCTCAGCAAATTGACACAGTCCTTTGAGGTCAAATCCAAGCATCTGTCCCTTGCAGCCAGGACCTACTTTCCATAACATACAGTTCCAAATACATGAGGCTTTTGAGATACACTCAAGATCCAAACCATAGCCTAAGCATTGGGTATTATGGGATTTGATGCAAGCCTCTGTCCCAGCACTCAGAAGACCAGGGCAGAGGATTGCAAGCTCAAGGCCAGCCTGGCTACATGGCAGGTTTGAGGCCAGCATTGACTACATAGTGAGATTCTGTCTCAAAAAAATAGATAGATAGATAGATAGATAGATAGATAGATAGATAAGTAATCTGTATGTAGTGGTGCTTGCCTAAATCCCAGCATCCTGGGAAGCTGAATGAAGTAGGAGGATCATAAGTTTGAGCCCACCCTGGGTAACTTAGCAACTTAGTAAGACTCTTTCTCTCTCAAAAAGAATGGGGTGGGGAGAGTTGCGGGCATAGCTCCCCAGTAAAAATGCTTGTGTAGCAAGCCCTAGGTTCGATTCCCCAGAACCACATACACCTGACGTGGTGGCACATGACTGCAATGCCTGCTGAGGCAGGATGGCCTTGAGTTCAAGGCCAGCCCGGGCTATAAAGAGAGACATTGCTCTCTCCACCCCAGCCCCAACACCAAAAAACATAAAAAGAGTGAGAGGTTGCAGCCCTGGGTTGGATTCCCAGTACTAGAGAAATAAATAAGCAAATATTAGATATCATTTATTTCTTACTGTGTGGGTGTGGGTGTGCACACATGCATATACGCGCTACTAGATCTCAAACCCAGGACCTTACACGTGCTAGACAAGCATTCTATCGCCGAGCTATACCTTCAGCCTTCAGTTGTGGGTATTTGGGGGGAAGGTGTTGGAATTGAACCCACAGATTTTTTCTGAGACAAAGTTTATAAATCACTAACTTGCATAGGATGGGCTCAAACTTATGATCCCTCTACCTCAGCCTCCCCAGAGTGCTGGGATTACAGCTATATATCACTAAGCCCCCACCTGGGAATCATTTTTAATGTTTGTTTTATTACAAATTTAGTTTTTTATGTACAGGACATAAAAACTGAGAAACAGGAAGTGACCAGTTGATTAGACATAACTAATAGTGGGAAACACCTTTGTTTGTGTTTCTCATGGCCAACATTAGTTATTGATGTAACCGTGTCTTAGTGCCACTCGGTGTTTTAGCATCGTTGGTATTAATTTGGAGACTCAGGGAACATATTGAAATGTTCTGGTTTTGAAATTAATAGTGATTACATTTTCCACTTGAATTGGCCCTGCAGAGGCTTTTTGGGATGAATTGCCCTGATAAGGCGGGAAAGGACTGTCCTGAAGTCACTGCATCTTTCACTGTGGTGGAAAATTAAAATCTAATCAGACAATGAAGGAGCTCTTATTAGTATATGTGGAGGCTCTGCCGAGTAAATGACACAAATAGTAAATGTGTGTAGAGAAGAATGTGACAAAGGGCTCCTGAAAGTAGGTATATCAAGTCAGCACCTCTTGGGGACTTGGGCACCTGTGGGAGGGGGCACACCTCTACTGTCAACCACAGACTGCTGGGCTTCCAGGACGACATTCCGGGGATGATGGGGACATGCCCATCAGGCTATCTCCTGGGTCTCTTCTTTCAAGAAAACCTTTGTGTTTTAAATCAGACAATTGGCATTTGGTTTTGGTGTCGGTGATGCTACTGCGAGATGGAGCAGCCTCTGCTAACCATTCCACTCAACCTTGAGGCTCCTAGTCCCTAGGTACTGAGGCCCAAAGCTAAACTTTTTTCCCCCAGAGCTAAACTTTTGAAGGGCAACCCACTTTTTCGGGTGCCCCTTCTGACTAGCAGAAGCTCTACCCTATCTTTCTTTTCCCTTTTTAAAGTTTCCCAATAAAGCCTTTTCTTCACAACCTGCACACACACACACAAAAAAAAGCTAAACTTTTGAGAATATTTTCAAAGCAAGAAGCAAGTCTTGGGATAGAACAGATCAGTGTTCCCGTGGGTATCTCCTCTCTTGCCACATCTTCCCGCCCCGACCCGCTCTCACAGAAGATGTCCTTTCCAGGCCTGTGACCGTGATTCCCAACATTCTCATGAGCTGACTTGACTTTACTGTTCGTTCTCTCACCTGGGAACAGAAGATACCAAATCTGTGTGGTAGGCAAAAAGGCCAGAATTGATTCATCTTTGAAAATACTGGCCTGTATCCTTGAGATTTAACTGAAAGCTGTCTTTGCAAAGCCCCGTCCAGACTTCTCTGGTGGCGCCAGCACTCAGCAGTCCCACTAAGGGGAGCAGGAGGCAGTGCAATCCATCTGTCCTAGAACAAGACATCTGATCACAGGCCTGTGCCTCTGGTCGACCCTCTTTGGGAGCCATCTGGGCCCTCATCTGGCAGAACTGTGACAACCAGACACTGCCAAGTTTTGGTGAGACTAATAGGAGAGGGTCCCCAAGTCAAAGTCAGCCTAGAGGTGAGGCTAGCTGACTGGGAGAACTGTGGGGTCCACCAGTCATTGTAAACATGTCAACAGACATCTTTGAGGACAAGGGCCTGTACATCCATCAAAAATCTTTCTTTCCGAAAAAAGAAAAAACCATGGAAATGACAGCAACATAATTTTCTGTTGTTAAGGTTGGCTGGGATTCCTTCTTTCTGGCCTAAAAGAAGTTCCATCTGCCAATTTCAGGAGGAGGAGAAAAGTACAGAGAAGTTACAGAGGATGCTAGGGAGGTGTTTTCAGTATTCTTAGGAGATGCAAGGCATTTTAGAGAAGCTTTAATGGAGAAAGGTTTCCCAAACACAGGGTGGAGAGCACTTGCATTTGTTAGGTGTGAGATATATGGGTTCCTGGTTCACAATGTCTTTGTTGTCAAGCAGCATGTACCATACAACTATGTTTTTTTTTTTTTAAAATAAGGTTAATACTACTATGTCCCTAATCCTTTTCCTTTTGTCTTTGATTCTCAGCTAAATGGAGGGAAGGAAAGGAAGCTGAGTACAATAGGAATTATTGAAATTCTATTAAGGTGAAAAACAGTCAATGCTAGAGAGATTGAAAAGTTGTCATCTGTATTCTGGGTCTTGCTCACTGATTTATGGCAGGATCCCACGGTGAATGCTTATACTGATTCAAATCAATCTCAACACAGATTTTTTAGCTGAATATTAAGATTATTTGGGAATCTGATTCTGAAATTTCACCTTTAAAAACTGAGCTAGGGGGCTGGAGGAATGGCTCAGCAGTCAAAGCGCTTGCCTAGCAAGCACTATGTCAAGCGCTAAGTACCCAAGTTCCATTCCCCAGCACCAAGTAAGCTGGGCATGGTGGCACATGCCTATAATCCCAGCATTTGGGAGGCTGAGGCAGGAGGATTTCCAGTGAGACCAAGGCCAGCCTGGGCTCTACAGTGAGTTCAGGACCAGCCACGGCTACAGAGCAAGACCCTGTCTCAAAACAAACAAACAATAACAACAACAACAACAACAACAAAAACTGAGCTAGAAGCCAGATTGTTGCCATATGCCTGTAATCCCAGCACTCAGAATGCTGAGGCAGGAGGATTGCCCCAAGTTGAGGGCAGCCTGGGCCACATAATGAACTCAGGACCAACTAGGACTACAGAGCAGGACCTTATCTCAAAACAAAACAAAACAAAACAAACAAACAAACAAAAAACCAAAAAGCAAAAAACAAAACAACAACAACAAAAAACCAACAGATGGAATTTAAATTTTTCTAACTAAAATGAAAGGCTGACTATAAAGTTTATCACTGTTCTAAGATTATATGGGAAGAGAATAGAGTGGTGGTTATAAAAATAACTCATATGACATCCTCCTCACAAATTCCTTGTTACACTCCACCCTTCTTCCTCCCCCACTGGAAAAAAAAAAAGCAATTTACTTAACACTGTGGTCATCAAACAACCAGTCATTTCCTAATATGGGCAGTTCAGCCCTCCAGTTTCACTTCTGGAATCCAAGTGCTAGGAGAATGGTATTTACATTTGTGTATGTTTCTACACGTTTCTCTTCCCTCCTCGTGCCCAAAAGCTATGAAGCCTCTGTTTGCTCTAGCATTAATAATGGCACCTGTATTAACTGAATATCTTGAAATTACACTGTAGGATCAGCCTTGATACAATCTAAGCTTAAAGGTTGGATCACAAAATTCAAATGAGTAATCACAAAATTTGAGGAATCTTTCCTTATTAAAAAAATGAAAAAATAAAAAAGAAGAAACAATAAAAATAAATGGAGAGGCTGTGGGCATCACTCAGTGGTTAAAGCACTTGCCTAGCATACCCAAGGACCTGGGTCTGATTCCCCAGCACCGTCTAAACTGGGTATGATGGCACATGCCTATGCCTATAATCCCAGCACTCAGAAGGATTGCATGAGTTTGAGGCCAGCCTGGCCTACATAGTGAGCTCGGAACCAGCCTGGACTATAGATATAGAGGAAGACCCATCTCAAAATAAATAAATAAATAAAAAGGGGAAGCCAGGTCTGGTGGTGGTATAGGCCTATAATCCCAGCACTGGGAGGCTAAGGAAGGAGTCACAAGTTTGAGTAGCTTGAGCAATTTAGCAAGTCGGTAAGACCTTGTCTCAAAATCAAAACTAAAAACTGGGTCAGAGATGTAGCTCAGTGTGAAGGCTGGGCTTGATCCCCAGCACAAAATAAATAAATCAATTGCCATAAAATAATTGTGGACATTAAAAATAAATAAAACAAAGCAGGGCTTGGTGTCATGTGCTTGTAATTTCAGAAGTTGGGAAATTGAGGCAGGAGGGTTGCAATGGGTCTGAGGCCTATCTCAAAGGAAAAAAAAAAAAAGAAAAAGACAAAGTAAAAAAAAAGAAATAATAAAGAAACAAAATAATAAAGACAAAATCCAAATGAATTTTATATACTTCTACCTTGCTAGTTTTTGTTTTTGTTTTGTCTTCTCTGTAGTCCAGGCTGGTCCTGAACTCACTATGTAGCTCAGGTAGGCCTTGAACTCAAAGTCATCCTCCTTTTTCAGCCTCCAAAGTACTGAGATTACAGGTATGCGCCTCCATGCCCAGCTTATGTGGTGCTGGGGAATCAAACTCAGGGCCTTGTGTTTGCCAGGCAAGCACTCTAACCACTATCCTATTCCTACGGCCCTAATTTCTTTTTAAATTGTAATATCTTCCCATTTCAATAGAAGTATATTGGCTAGTCCTGAACTCACTATCATAGTTCAGGTTGGCCTTAGATTCACGGTAATCTTTCTGCCTCAACTTCCCAAATACTGAGATTACAGTCTCATGACACCACACCATGTTTTTATTTATTTATTTATTTATTTATTTATTTTTTGAGACAAGATCCTCGCTTTGTAGTTCAGGCTGGTATAAACTCACTAGTAACCCAGGCTGGCCTCGAACACACGGCAGTCCTCCTGTCTTAACCTCCCAAGTGCTGGGATTTCAGGAGTGCACTGTCACAACTGGCTTTCTTGGTGCTGGGGAATCTGATCCCAGGTCCTTGGACTTACTAGGCAAGCACTCTAATCGGTGAGCTATACTCCCAGCCCTTGTAAAATTCATTTTGAAAAGAAAAGAGATTTGATGATCTCATCTTTTGAAAAACAATTTTTATCTAAATATGATAAAAGGCCAAAGGTTAAATTTTATTTTCTTTGGTAATTAAAAAATTGTGGGTTAAGGAAAATCTATAAACTGGGTGTGGTGGTGCACACTTGTTACACTTATGAAGCCAAAGCAGGAGGATTGCCATGAGTTCGAGTCTAGCCCGGGCTATGCAGTAAGTTCAGAGCTAGCCTGAACTACAAAGCCAGACTCTCTCTTTCAGAAAAGAAAGAAACAAAAAAAGCAAGAAAGGAAGGAAGAAAGAAAGATCTACAGTACAGTGTTTTTTTAACTGAATATTATCATGTGTGTGCTAAACATTTCATTATAATTTAATCTTCACAGGGGCTGGAGGAATAACCCAGCAGTTAAAGAGGTTAAAGTGCTTGTCCAGCAGCTCAAGGCCCTGTCTTTGATTCCCCAGCACCACATCAGCTGGACGTAATCCCAGTACTTGGGAGGCTGAGGCGGGAGGATTGCCATGAGTTCAAGGCTAACCTAGTCTACAAGGTGAGCTTAGAACCAGCCTGGACTGCAGAGCAAGAACCTATCTCCAAAAGAAAAAAAAAATTAATTTCCACAGTAATCCTTACTTTACAAATGAGGAAACTAATGCTTACTAAAGTTCAGAAACTTGCCAGAGTTTCAATTACATTTTTTAAGTAGTACAACTAGGTTTAAACACAGGGATAAATGGGCAAGATATTTATGTCTGTTGATGAGATTATGTCAACTTGATAGAATTAGAAACCACACCTCCTTTAAGATTAAGTTTTGTCAACCACCCTAGATTGGGGACCAAGAACTGGTCTGGATTCGAGTGTGAGTCATTTGTGGGCTGGCCAATGAGAGAAGAGCACCCACCCAGATGTGGGAGGGCCAACTAGAACCCCAACGGTATAAAAGGAAGAGGGAAGATTGTTACAGCTTCTCACTCTGGAAAGCTCTCGCCTTCGTGATTGTCTATGGACGCCGACGCAGATCGTCAGCATAGATTCACTCCGGTCTCGACTTGTGCCTGTCTGCCTATTGCTGCTCTTCAGTCGCTGATCTGCAGGCTTCTGTCTTCACCTGAGATCTGCAGCAGACTCTCACCTCACCGGCTGTTCTGCAGTCCCAGATGGGAGATCTACTTCATGGCTGAGCAGCCATCTTGGACCATCTCTATCCTTGAATTTGTAAGCCTTCCTAGTAGACCTTTTTGTGATAAAATCTGTAATTTCTGTCTTTTAGAAGAACCCAAACTAATACAATATTGAATGCCTATAATCCCAGCACTTGGAAGACTGAAGTAGGAGGAATGCTGTGAGTTTGAGGTTAGCCTGGGCTCTATAGCGAATTCAGGACCAGCCTGGACCACACAGCAAGACCCTGTCTCAAGGAAAAAAAAAAAGATGTCTCACTGTAATTCATGCTTTCAGGCCAAAATCTCTACATGTAAATATTTGACTTGTAACCACAGGAGTTTCTTTTTCAATACACATTTTATGACAGTGCAATAAATAGGGGTGCATATTAGCTTTGTGATTTGGCTAAAAGACAATCTTAGATATGAAACTGATCTGTCCCCTGCATTTTCAGAGTACCAATTGAAAGAACCTTAACACAGGGCAGTAGAAGATCTGTAACAACCTTCATGCCCGCCAGTAGAAAACTGATTAAATAATATATGGCACAAAAGCTATTCAAAAAGCAAAGGAGGAATAGCACAGCTGTTAAAGTGCTTGCTTAGCAAGCTCAAGGCTCTGGGTTCAATTCTGCAGCACCACATAAGCTGGGTGTGTTGGTACATGCCTATAAAATCCCAGCTGAAGCAGTAGGACTGAGTTTGAGGCCAGCCTGGGCTACAAAGTGAGTTCAGGACCAGACTGAACTACAGAGTGAGACCCTGGCTCAAAAAAAAAAAAAAAAAAATAGGGGCAAACATTATAGCTCAATCTTAGTGTTACTGGTGTTAGATTCCCGATACCAAAGAGAAAAAAACTTACACATCACATTCCTTTCTCCTTTCTAAGCTCTCACTTTGCCACCACATCCCCTTTCCCTCTCCACAAACTCCATCTTCTTACTTCCTTCCATATCTCTTACATTTCAAATGGTCTGCTTTTCTCATATTAGAGAAGCCATATAATATTTAACTTTGTGTTAGATTCATTTCAGTAAACATAATGGTCTCAAGGTGCATCCATCAATTTTCCTACAAATGACTCAAAATTGTCATTTTTTTTTTTTGACAAGGTCTCACTCTATCTGTAGTCCAGGCTGGTCCTGAACTTGCTAGGTAGCCCAGGCTGGCCTCAAACTCACAGCAATCCTCCTACCTCTACCTCCTGAGTGCTGGGATTATAAGCTTGTTCTACTACCACTGGCTTATGTAGTGCTGGAGAATCAAACTCAGGACCTTGTGCTTGCCCAAGCAAGAGCTCAAACTGCTGTGCTATTCCTCCAGCCCCTCCAATTTGTCTTTATTTATAGTATAGTAGTACCCCATTGTGTAAACATATCACATTCATCTGTGGTGGGGCATATTGAATTCTTCCAAGATTTGGCTATTAAAAATTGTGCTGCTGGGGCTGGAGGGATAGCACAGAGGCCAAAGTGCTTGCCTAGCAAGCACAGGGTCCAGGGTTCAATTCTCCAGCACCACATAAGCAGGGTGTGGTAGCACACACCTGTAATCTCAGCACTTAGGAGGCTGAGGCAGGAGGACTGCCACGATTTTGACAAAAAAACAAAAACAAAACAAACAAACAAACAAAAACAGGGCTGAAGGAATAGCTCAGCAGTTAAAGCCCCTGCCTCACAAATGCTAAATACCCAAGTTAGATTCCCCAGCACCGCATAAAAGGTGGGTGTGGTGGCGCATGTCTGTAATTCCAGCACTAGGAGGCTGAGGCAGGTGGATTGTCCTGATCCAAAGCCAGCCTAGGTTACACTAGTGAGTTCAGAATCAGCCTGGGCTATAGAGAGAGACCGTCACAAAAAATAAAAAAAAATAAAAATAAAAATAAAGGGGCTGGAGGAATAGCACAGCAGTTAAAGCACTTGACTAGCCTGTAATCTCAGCACTCAGAAGGCTGATGCAGGCTGATTGCTGTGAGTCTGAGGTCAGCCTGGGCTCCATATTGAATTCAGGACCAGCCTGAAGTACAGAGCAAGACCCTGTCTCAAAAAATAAATAAAATAAAATAAAATAAATCGAGCTGCTACAAACATGGATATGCATGTTTGTATGAGGACTTTAACTCTTTTGGGATGATACCCAGATGAGGCATAACTGGGTCAAGTGGAATATCTATTTTCAGTTTTCTGAGAAATCTCCACTGCTTTCCATAGTGGCTGTGCCAGTTTATAGTCCCACCAGCAATGTAGGAGGGGTCCTTTCCCCTCATGGTCTCACCAGCATTTGTTGTTTTTTTTTGAGTTCTTAATACCAGCCATTCTTAATGGAGTTCGAAAGAACCTCAGTGTTGTTTTGATTTACATTTCTCTGATGCCCCAGCCCAGTGTTTTCTGTTATTTAATTTATATATTTGTGGTGGTAATGGGGATTGAGCCCAAGATCTTCACACTGAAATTACATCCCCAGCCAATGTTTTTCTTTTGTTTTGTTAAGACAAGGTCTCTCCCTAGTCCAGGCTGGTCCTGGACTCCCTATGTAGCTCAAACTTGCCTCAAACTCTGTTAGGAACTGAACTAGCACCATGATATAGGCTCACCAGCATTTCTACAAAAATTCACACTGACAGTATATGAAAATTAGCCAACTACAAGGTGTCAGAGTTAGACATCCGGATATGAAAAATAGCCAACCCTAATGTGGTGCTGATAAGAAGAGACCCTGTGCCTTTGACAAGACTGAAGAACACTGTAGAAAAACCCCACCTCTGGGGCTGGAGGAATGGCTCAGTGCATAGTGAGTTCAGGACCAGCCTGTCTCAATAAATAAATAAATAAATAAATAAATAAATAAATAAATAAATAAACAAACCCACCAGCTCCAGAGACCTCAAAGAGGAATGCTTGAACTCAGCCTCACAGTACCGACTGCATTTCTCCACTCTGCTGGACCTCTGCTGGGCTTCCTCCGAGCCAGACACCCTTGGACTTGAGTCATCAAACCTTGGTACCCTGGTGACACTCTTGAGTTTGAGACTCTCTTTATAATGTTAAGACTCTTTTGAAGATTGTGACCCTCTTTTTTTTTTTACCATTTTTATTTATATATATGCAATACACAATGTTTACAATGAACTTGAGTATTTTGTGCACATACACATCACATCAATATTACGATCCTTTCCCCTACCCATTTTTGGCCCTCCCACACTCTCCCCATCCCCCTGTGACTCCCACTATCCCACTCATTTGGTTCTATAGAATGCCTGTTTTCTGTGTTTACCAAATCAGAGAAACCATGTGATATTTAACATATTTAATCTTCTGCAGCTGACTCAACTTACCACTCAAATCACCACTTACTAGCTCATTTCCCACCCCTAGAATGGGCTGCAGTGGCCATAGCTTGATGCCTCTTCTCTGGGTCCAGCAGAGCCCTTTATTGGGACAATTTGCCTAAAGTTCTTTTTTAAAAAAATCTTACTATATCTTTGTTGAGATTGTTTAACATGGCCTCACCCACCAGTCCACATAAGAAAAGAAATATTACAATGAAATTCATAAGGCTAGCAAATGTGAGAAAGAAAAAGGGAGAAGTTAAATTTTATATTCCTTAGCTGAGTGTGGGAAGGTAAATGTTTGTACATTCAAAAGACATGTTACATTAAATGTACTTAAGTCTATATCGAACTGCTACATTAAATAAACTTTATATATCTCATTAGTGTACTACACTTAAAGCAATATATAGAGTGGCATGTTTAGGTATTTCAGATTTTTAAAAAAACTTTCATAAATTATTTACTCACATTTCACTTATTACTAACATTTTGCCAAATTTGGTTTATCATTTTACCTATCTATCCATCCTTAACTTCATGCATACATATTTTTAAAGATTTTATACCAATTCCATATGTTGAATATAATTACTGTTTTTGACAACTTATATACTATTAAAAGTAATAATTATGGGGGAAGATTCACAGATTTTATGAGACAGCTGGTACTGTTTTCGAAGTATACCAATCAAATGATTCAAATACCAGTCTATTTTTTGTTACATTTCTCTTTAGATGTTTCCTTTCCCCCATGTTTTTGGTGCTGCTGGTCTCTCTGCTGCTCAGTTTATACTTGTATTACTAGTTACTAGATACTAGATTGGTTAATGAACTGAGTGTGTAAAGTAAATATTTAAAAGATTAGATGGGAGGAGAGGGGGAGGAGAGAGGACTGTAATTCTGACAACTATATATGTGCACAAAATACTCAAGTTCAATGTAAACATTATGCATCATAAATATACATATTAATAAAATGGGGGGAAAAAGATCAGATGGACTGTTGTGCCTTAAACATAAAAGTGACCCTTGCTCATGACAAACTCACAGCAATCCTCCAGCCTCAGCCTTCTGAGTGCTAGGATTACAGGCCTGTGTCGCTACACCCTGTTTATGTGGTGCTGGAGAAATGACCCCAAGGGCCTTGTGCTAGCTAGGCAAGCACTTTAACCACTGAGCTCTATGCCCTAGCCCCCTACTTAATTTTTTGCTTTTGCTTTTTTTTTTTTTTTTTTTTTTGAGGTAAGGCCTCACTCTGTGGTCCAGGCTGGTTCTGAACTCACTTTGGAGCCCAAGCTGGCCTCAAACTCTCAGTAATCCTCCTGGCTCAGCTTCCTGAGTACTCGGATTCCAGGCATGTGCCTCTCCACCCCTGTTTATGTGGTACTGGGGACTCAAACTAAGGTCTTGCATTTAGCTAGGCAAGAGTTTTAATCACCGTGTTATTTCTCCAGCTTGATTTTGAGACAGGTGTGTCTAAACTGCTAAACTGCCCAGTCAGGGCTTGGATTTGCAATCTTGCTGCCTCAGTCTCCCAGAGTGCCTGGGAATATAGGCCTGTCCTACCATGCCCAGCTTTATGTTATATTTTGAGACAAGGTTTTTCTAAGTCACTAAATTGTCCAGGCTGGGCTGCAAATTGCAATCCTCCAGCTCCAGTTTCTCAAAGTGCTGGGATTCCAGGCATGTGCCACCACACACAGTCTACCATTTGTAATTTTTAAAAGAGTACATACATAAATAAACATTCTATTGAACAAGCATGACTCATAGGGTATTTTATCAGTTAATGCAGACAACAAATAGATCCCAAACATGAATCAGTGAGGTACTTCATCTCTTGCAGACATGACATTCCTGGGCAGATACTCATGTCATCCACTTGGCGCTCCCCCGCGGCTTTCATTCCGAGTCACAAGCTCCTTCCCTCTTGTGGTGTTCCATTCCCTAGGTCAGAAAGGGGCACAGGGTCCTTCCACTCAGTATATTGGAGAAGACTCTGTCACCTGACTGTCCCCACTTGAAAGGGAATATGAGGAACACAGGGTATCTGTGTACCTAGAGAATAATGACTTTGGAGACAGCAAAGCCACTGTAGTACTAAAGCCTCTTTGTCCACCAAATATTGTGTTCGCCCTTCCTCCTCCATTTATGGCACTGATATCAAAACCTGGAAAGCAGTCTTCTCTAATTGATCTGGATGATTTTCCTCATAGTCCAGCAATTTAAGAACTGAGGGCTGAGTTGACATTTCATCACCGTCCCAATAAACCCATCAATCCAATGGGCAACGAGGAGCAGGGACAGGAAAACAACAACAAAAACATCTTTTTGGAAAAGAGAACGAGAAACACAGATTAGGGTGGGTGCCCAAAACAACTCTGGAGTCCCCCTAGGTGTGTACCCTAAAGATGCCCTTTCCTGGCAGGGGGGAGAAGTCCTAGGTTAGGCCAGATGTTGCTCTTCAGGCCAATTCTCGTGTCATTGTTCTCACTATACCCCAATTCTGCCCTCTGGCAAGTTTTTCCTGGCCAGTGTCCTGCCTGCCTTTCTGAGAACTGGGGAGCTTGCCCTTCTCGGGAAGTGCAGAGATTTCACAGACTGCTTCCTGATGGCAAGTTTGAATATCCAAGTGTTGTCTTGTGGCTTTATTTATTTATTCATATCAGGCTTATGGGGTTTTTGGCAATATAATTTCCTCAGAAATTTTTTGGATCCCTTTGCTCCAAGCTTGTTTCTTGTGCTAGAAACCATGCTTAAAGTTCTTTTTTTTTTTTTTTCCAAATTTTCTTTTTCTCTGTCTTTCTATGTCCGTGCCCTTCTCTTCCAACTTCAGGCCAGTTACTGCAAGGCTGAGTAAGACAAACTGAGCTGCTCTTTAAACTGTGCTTTATGGTAATGCTGAATTCCTCTGCTTAACTGATGTATTTGACATATCCTGATCGAACTTTGCCTCTTAAAACTTCTTCAGTCTTTTCCCCTGCTTCTCCACTCAGCGACTTCTCCATCCCACAGTCCCCCATTTCTAGACCCCTCTATTCCTTTTCATTTCACCTACTAACCAGAATGTTCATTCCTGAGCCTTTCTCTTACAGTCTCTTGTTGAACATAAGGGACAAACAATACACACTAACATTCTGAGTCATGGGCCAGATTTTGGAATAACATGAAAGAGAACACTTTTTTTTTTTTGCCTGACAAAATATCAGTTTTTAAAAATGGGGCTGGAGGAATAGCTCAGTGGTTAAAGCACCTGCCCAGCAAGCTCAAGACTCTGGGTTCGATTCCCCAGCACCACATAAACTGGGCGTGGTGACATATCCCTGTATTCCCAGAACTTGGGAGGCTAAGGCAGTATGATTACCTGGGCTCCATAGAGTTCAGAACCAGCCTGGACTGGAGAGTGAGACACTATCTCAAAAACAAAACAAAACAACAACAACAACAAAAAAAAAAATCCACTGTCTCAGTTACTTTTTCGTTGCTGTGACTCAATACCTGACATGCACAAATTTAGGAAAGGAAAGGTTTATTTTAGCTCACAGTTTCAGATGCTCACAGTCCATTCAGGGGCACCCAGCAGGAATTGAAGTACATGGCAAAGACAGAGGTGGAGGCAGCTTCTCAGGACATCACAAACAGACAGGCAAGTGAGACTAACTGAGACTAGTCCAAGTCCCAGTCTTAGTCTTTCCGGCATCCGGGTATTGAAGGTGTGGCCACTACACACCCTTAGTCTTAATTCACACGCCTTTAGTCTTAACTCACATACCTTTAGTCTTAACTCACAGGCCTTTAGTCTTAACTTACACACCGCTAATCCCAACAACTGCAATCCACCCCTCCAGGCCAGACCCCAATCCACCAACACTACATGGCTCCATAGACAATCCATAACATTAAAATACATGAGACTTTTGGGGACACTCCAGATCCTAACCACAACAAACACCAACAAGTGCAAGGCCTTGGATTCAGTTCCTCAGTACCACATAATCTGGGGGTGGCAGTGCATGCCTTTAAAAGTAAAATTTCTTTGATACCAAATAAATGAGTTTTTTGATGTATTAAAAACTGTCATCAGTAAGTAGAGTACAGAGAGAGAAAGAGTGCTTTAGCAGATCATTATGCCCACAGCTGCTCTGATTTTTTGTTGGTTTATTTTAACAGGGTCTCATTCCATGGTCCAGACTGCTCCTGAACTCACTTGTAGCCCAGGCTGGCCTCGAACTCACTGCAATTCTCCTACCTCAGCCTCCTGGGTGCTGGGATTACAGGTGTGTATCACCACGCCCCATTTATGTGGTGGTAAGGAATCAAAACCAGGGCCTTGTGTATACTAGGCAGATACTAACCACTGGGTTACGTTGCCAGCCTGTGTTTGTTTTTACTTTGAAGTACTAGAGCTTGAAAGGCTTCATACATGATAAGCAAGTGCTGTGCCACTGAGCTCCATCTCTAGCTCGTGTGTGTGTGTGTGTGTGTGTGTGTGTGTGTGTGTGTGTACGAGACTAGGGACTGAACCCAGGGCCTTTGCACTGAACTACATCTCCAGCCCAATTTTTTTAAGACTGTCAAATTGCCTAGGTTGTCCTCAAACTTATCATTCTCTGCCTCAGCCTCTGGAGTAGCTAGAATTGCAGGTATGTACCACCACAACCAGCTCAGAGGTTACTAAAAAATGGTTTATTCAGATAATAAAATGTGAGCCCCTGGAGAGGGTTAGGAATTCCAATAAATATGCGGAAGACTTGTAAGATTCATGAGGACAGGCTCCAAGTAGCACCAGAAAACCTCAGTTGAAGACCTACAAAGGCGTTCCATACAACAGTCTACCTGGAAGCTTTATAAAGGTGAAAAATAAATTGGAATCATATCCTAAGAGATCACTGTAACATCTCCAAAGGTATCTTATGTAATGACCTCCCCGTACATTTTATGAGTGTGTATGATAACAGTGTGTCTCTTTCTTGGATAAGTTGAAGTGACCCACTGTCCCCTCACTCCATCGAAAAATCACAGTACTTAGCCAGGCCCAGTGGCACAGGACTGTAATTCTAGTGCTCTGGGAGGCTGAGGTAGAAGATTTCAAGCTCAAACCCAGCCTGGGCAACTTAGCAATTTAGTGAGATCCAGTCTCAAATTTTAAAGAGGAGGCTGGGTATATAGACCTTGTGTTCAATACTCAGTGCCGAAAATAAAAAGTAAATGAGCACTCATAGTAACTAAGGAAATGCTGGACTTCATATTTTGTTTTCTTTTTTTCAAGAACAGATTCACACCCTGTAGCCCAGACTGGCCTTGATTGAGCTCATAGCAATCCTCCTGTCTCAGTCTTCCAAGTGCTGGAATTACAGGCATGCACCACCACACCCAGTTTATGTGGTGCTGAGGAGTCAAACTCAAGGCCTTGTGCTTGCTAGGCAAGCGCTCTAACCTCTGCTAGTACTTCAGACCTGTGTTCACACTTTCTACAGAGCCTATTCCAACTTAATTGTCTGACAAGGGAACATATTTTACAGGAGCAGTTATTCTTGAGCTATGTAAAGTATTGGTTCTCATGTAGAAATCTCACAATTCTTATCATCTTCAATCATCTGGAAAAATGGAAAGAAAAAAGAATTGTAAAAATTAAATTGGTAAATTATCAGACACACTTGACTTGGCCTGGAGTATAGTCACACATCATTGAACAACTGGGATGGTTCTGAGAAACGTGTCAGTAGACTATATGTCATTGGTTGGACATCACAGAATGTGCACAAACTTGTATGTTTCCAGGGATGCAGGGATGGTTCAACATTTGTAAATAAATCAATATAATCTGCCACATAAAAAAAGCAAAAACAGAAATCATATGGGTATCTTAGCGTTGCAGACAAGACCTTTGACAAAATCCAACATCCATTCATGATAAAACAGACAAACAAACAAACAAAAAACCCTGATGAAAACAGGTATAGAAAAACCTTACCTCAACCTCATAAAAGCAATTTATGACAAGCCTACTGCCAGCATCATTCAAAATGGGGAAAAACTGAAAGTATTTCCACTAAAATCAGGAACAAGATAAGGGTGTCCACTCTTACCACTTCTGTGAGCATAGTACCACCTTAGCCAGAGCAATTAGGAAAGGGAATGAAATACGGGAACACCTATCAGTAGGAAGAACTCAAACTGTCCTCTAAGGATTATAACATACTCCTTCACATAGATGACCCCAGAAACTCTACCAGAAGACTCAAAAGTAATAAATTCAGTGAAGCGTATAATTACAAAATCAATATACAACAATCAATAGCATTCCTATATGCCTACAATGAAAACATGAAGAAAGGGATCAGAAAAACAATCCCATTCACAGTATCCTCAATCAAACAAAATCGGAACCAACCTAACCGAGCAATTAAATGATCTCTACAATAAAGCTATAGTACGTGAAAAAAGAAATCAAGAAATCAATCTAGAAAATAGAAAATACCCCAATGTTGTCAGAATGCTCATACTGCCAAAACTGATAATATAGATAGTCAATGCAATTCCAATCAAAATACCAGCACCATTTTGCACAGATCTAGAAAAATGATTCTAAAATTTATATGGAGCCTGAAGAGACCCAAAATAGACAAAGAAAACCTAAGCTGAGTTGTCCAGCCTCCTACCTCTGCCTCCCAAAGTGTTAGGGTTATAGGTTTATACCACTGGGCCTAGCTCATTTCTTATTTTTTTATTTTGAAACACTATGTCGCTAAATTGCCCAGACTGGGCTCAAACTTGGAATTCTCCTGTTTCTGCCTCCAGAGTGCTGCGATTACAGGCCTGTGCCCCTGTGCTGGGTTTCAAAATTTTGCTGTGGCTGCTGCCGCCATTACTATTACTGTCATTGCGTTCTCCTCCTCCAATTCCTCCTCTTTTCTTGTAGCCCAGGCTGGCCTTGAACTCATGGTTTCATGTCTCAGTCTCCCGAGTGCTGGGATTAGGGGTGTGTACTATCAAACCAGGCTTCTACATGTCTTCTTTCTTCTTCATCATCTTCTTCTTCGTCTTCCTGACAGGGTCTTGTTCTGCAGTCCAGGCTGGGCCTCAACTCATTCACTATGTAGCCCAGGCTAGCCTCAAACTCATAGATAACTTCCTGCCTCAGCCTCCTGAGTGCTGGAATTATAGGCTTTATCTAAAATTTAGAATATCCTATATCTTCTCCAATTTCTCTAATGTTCCCTACATGGAAGGTTGATGTAAGGTGGTGGACTAAGTGTGAAAACTGCTTTTCTACCATTTCCTTTTGCAAATCCTGTGTTGGCAGACTTACTCCTAACTTTGAAATGTGGCCTTATTGTCTGAGGATATTAGTTAAGGCTACGAGAATTCATTTAAACATGCTACATATAACATATCTGTGGAAGTATACAGATGGAACAGAAAATGGTTACCTGAGGTGGGGAATTTGTTGGCTCAGTACAGAAGTTGAAGCCAGAATTTTTCACATATACTCGAGCTTTTTTTTCTGGAAGTACTAGGTATCGAACCAAGCACCTTTGCACTAAGCAACATCTCCAGTCCATTTGTTTGTTTGCTTGTTTAGAGATAGTCTTGCTAAGTCACTGAGTTGCTTAGGCTGGGCTTGGACTTGTAGTCTTCTTGTCTCAGCCTCAAGGAGCGGTGGGATTACAAGTACATGCCACCATGCCTGGCATTCTTGAACTATTTTGATTTCAAACTGTATGTATGTGTGTTAGCCAGCCACTTAAAGGAAGAAAGATTTATTTTGGCTTGCCGTTTCAGAGTTCATGGTTGCTTGTCTTCATTGCCTTCAGGCTGTGTTGCAGGGGGACAGTGGAGGAAAGCTGCCCACCTCCTGGCAGCAGGAAGGGGAGAGTGAAGGAAAGAGTCAGGCAGGAAGGGGCCCAGAACCATGATCCACTCTCCTAAACTAGGTTCCACTTCCTGTTTCCCTTATCTCCAGATGATGTCATCAAATTGTGATTTCATCAACACTGACCAATCCATGCATGAAGTTAGCACACTGATGATACAGTCACTTCCCATAAAGGCCATTGGCTAGCAACCAAGTCTTTTTTTCACCACTTTTATTAATTATATATATGCAATAAATAATGTTTATAATGGACTTGAGTATTTTGTGCACATACATATCACATCAATATCACGATCCCTTCCCCTCCCCTTTTTTGGCCCTCCCATATCCTCCCCATCCCCCAGTAACTATCACACTTACTCGGTTCTATAGAATGCCTGGATCCTGAGTTTCCCAAATCAGAAAAACCATGCGATATTTAACATATTTAATCTTCTGCATCTGACTCACTTCACCACTCAAATCACCAATTAGCTCAGTTTCCCACCCCTAGAATGGGCTGCAGTGGCCGTATCTTGATGCCTCTTCTCTGAGTCCAGCAGGGCCCTTTATTGGGGCGATATGCCCAAGTTCCTTTTTATTCCAAGTCTTTAGTATATGAATTTTGGTGGACATTTCAAATCTAAACCATAGCAGTATATAATATCTATTCAAAAACTTTAAGGAAATATACCTCTTAAACATATTGAAGTTTCATACAATGAAGCATTTTATACATCCTAAGAAGAGCTATATATTCTGATGAAGAAAAATCTCCTATGTTTGTTAGGAGTAACAAAAAGGTAGAACATTTTTCTCTAAAGAAAAAAAAAGAATAACAAAAAGGAAGTAAAGTAAATATAGAATATTTCACAATGTGCCCATATATTAAATAAAACTGCCCTCTCCTGTCTTGCCATTCTCTGAATAGCTTCTCTCCAGCTAGGCCCTGTGCCAAGCTTTTCTACTATTGCTGGCTGCCCATGAATGAACCAAGACTTCCTGAAACTGTGAGCTAAAATAAACCTTTCCTCTCTTGAATTGTAGGTGTTGAATATTGTGTCCCCACAACAAAAAAGTAACTGAGACAGAAATTGGTACCAGAGAACTAAGGATATTGCTGTCACTTTACATTACATTGTGGTTTACAATCCTTTGTAACTGGTTTGTGGGGGGAGTTCGGAAAAATTTGGATATGCTGATTAGAGAAGCCTTAGAATTGCTGTAAACCAAGCTTGATGGAAGATTCTGGTTGGAACTGAGAAGACCAGAATGTTGAAAGAAGTGCAGATCAGAGGAGGCAAGTCACTTGGGAACCCCTCCCACCAGATAGTGGGAGTTTTCCCCCTCTATCTTTTGTTTCTAATAAAGACAAGTTATTTAAAAAAAGACATGCATATTAGAAAAACCAGGATCAAGAGCTTTTCAGATAGAATAGAGGACTCTTTAGATAATTGGTCTAGAAACTATGCATATTACTTTCTGGCAAAGAATGTGTCAGCATTTTGGCCCTGTCCTGAGACTTTACCTGAAACTGAAATTAAGGTTGATGACTAGTTAATCTGGTGGAGGAAATTTCAAGACAGCCAGACATTCAGGCTGTCATATGGCTACTGTTAGTGGCTTTTAGCCAGTTCTATGCTGAAAAGCAGGAGAAAATGGCAAGGTGAAAAGATGTAAAAAGTTTCCTTTTTTTTAGGCAGGGTCTCATGCCATAATCCAGGCTGGTCCTGAGCTCACCTTGTAGCCCAGGCTGGCCTCAAACTCATGGCAAACCTTCTGCCTCAGGCTCCTTAGTGCAGGGATTACAAATGTGTGCCACTACTCCCAGCTGGGGAGTCAAACCCAGGGCCTTGTGCTTGCTTGGCAAGTACTTTAATAGCAGTGCAGCTATTCCTCCAGCCCAGTTTCCAGTTTTTCCAGAAAGTGACTATAAAATTGGGCACAAAAGAGCATGTGGTTGTTGAAGAAATGAATGTTAAAAAGAAGCTTGGAATCAGGACTTTAGGAAAGATGCCTTGAGGGCGTCTTGAGATGCCCCCACCCCCCAGACCTCACCCTTTGCCAATTCAAAGGAGTAAAAGCAAAAACTTTGCTTTGAAGAGAGCCCCAGGGTATTTTCTTAAGTTACAGTCATCACACAATAGTGATACATGCATACCCATGTTTAGAGCAGCACCATTTATAATTTTTTAAAAATGAGGACATCCTGCAGGACAACCTAGATAAGTGAATCCCCATGGAATTCAACCATATAAGGACTCAGAGGCCTTGTGACCATGAGCCACCAAATCAATGGCAGCCCTTAGCATCATCCATCTGGCACTGATTGCATAGACATGCACAAAGCAAGAATTGCAGAGTCATGGAAGCTTCCCCCAGCTTTCAGAAGAGGGCCCTGGAGGCCTGGCCGTGCACCCCTTGAAGGGCAAGTGCCTGAAGCTGTGAAAGGGAAACCAAAGGTAAGTGAAGACTTGCTATGGTTTGGATCTTAAACGTTCCCCCAAGCCTCAGGTATTTGGATAAATAACGGTGGAATGGCATGTTATTGGGAAGGAGGGCCTGGCTGTAAGAGGCAGATGTTTGGGGTGTGACCTGAAAAAATTGTTTCAATTTGTTGAGAGTTGAAGGGGCAGGGGGTGGGGGGTGTCCAGGGCAAAGCTTTCAGGTGTTTGTTGTTGATTTGTGAGTCAGGAAGTGAGGGAGGGGCACTCACCCTGGGTGTGGGGACCAATTGGCTGCTTGAACTAAGCAAAGAAAGGAAGAAGAAGAAACCTTACAGCTTCTTCCTGGGAAGGCGGTAGTTCTGCCTGAGTCTCCAGACTCACTTACCTCTTACTTGCACTTGGCTTCTATTTGCAAAGGGGTGAGCAGCTCTCCAGGCTCTGCACTGTGCCTTCGCTGTTGCCAACTGGTCCATGAAGGGCCTGTGTGTGAGAGAGATCTTCTGAAATTGTTAGCTAAATAAATCCTTCCTCCCTTAAGTTGTGTATGATGGGTATTCTGTCACAGCAGCAAATAAGTAACTAAGACAAGACCCCAGAAATTCGGAGATACCAGAAACATGCACTGACTGCAGATGTAGGCCACAGGCCATGGGTGAAGCCAGAACAAAAGAGAAGCAGACAGAGACAATGTGATAGAGGCCTTTGGAGCTTACCTATCACCACAGGTTACCCCTGATGCTGGACGTGGGGCTATAGGATTTAATAGAAATGCAGGATTTGGTGTTTGCCCTGCTGTGGATGGCCTCAAGAATGTGGCAGTCCTCCTGCCTCAGCCTCCTGAGTGCTGGGGTTACAGGCATGTGCCACCACATTCAGGTTATGTGGTGTTGAGGAGTCAAACAGGGCTTTGTGCTTGCGAAGCAAGCTGTCTAACCACTGTAGTACTCCTCCAGCTCCAGGTCTGATTTCTTTCTATCCTTTCATTCCTCTAGGAATGGGAGTGTTTACCCTGTGACATTGTACGTTGGAAGTGTTTAACTTTTCTTTGATTTTCACAAGAGCTCACAGCTAAGAGTTTGCCTTGTGTCTCAGGAGACTTTGGGCTTGAACGTTTTTATGTATTATTGAATTTATTATTTTGTATTTTGAGATAGGGTCTCATTCTGTAGTTCAGATTGGACCTGAACTCACTATGGAGGCTGGGTTGGCCTCAAACTCATGGAAATCCTCTTGCCTCAGCCTCCCCACTGCCTCCCCTAGGTCCCCAGCTCCTAGAAGTGAACTTTTTAGCAGTTCTGGAACTGTTAAGACTTTGGCAACTCTTAGAGATGGACTAAATGGATTTTGCATAAGGAGGTGGACAGGAATCTTTTGGAGGCCAGGGGTGGAATGCTAAGGTTTGGATGGGAGTGTCCCCCAAAAGCCTCATATTTGGAAAGCAATTGTGTCATGGGTTAATCCACTGATATTTGTGCTGTTAAGAGGTGGGGCCTGGAAGGAAGGGGTGTGGGACAGGACTTGGAAGGGTGTATGCCAGCTTCCCCTTCCTTTATCCCCATACTTCCTATCCATGTGAGACCTTTTCTTCAGCTAGGCTGTCTGCCATGTGCCTTCCCCATTGTCAGTTGCTCATGAATGGACTGAGACTTCCTGAAACTGAGCTAAAATAAACCTTTATTCCCTTAAAAAAATAAAACTATGCTTTAAATTTTTTTCTGAATACACACACACACACACACACACACACTATATATATATATATATATATATATATATATGAAGAGTATTTATGAAAGGTTTTGTTGTCATAAATTAATTTTTTTGAGGCAGGGTCTTGCCCTGTAGCCCAGACTGGTCCTGAACTCACTATGTAGCCCAGGCTGGCCTTGGACTCATGGCAACCCTCCTGCCTCAGCCTTCCAAGTCTTTGGATTATAGGCATCTGCCACCATGACTGGCTTTATGTGGTGCTGGGGAATTAAACTCAGGGCCTTGTACTTGCTAGGCCAGTGCTTTAACTGCTGCGCCATTCCTCCAACTCAAGTTAAATTATGCAGTGACAACATATTAAACTTGAAAATTTAGTTCCTAACCACAGCACTAATGCATATTTCTTGTTTATGCACATGTCCAGTGCAACACAGACAGCTCTTCAAGGCAGCTTTTCTCCACGTGGTGACTTAGGGATGTGAACCATTTCCATCTCATGGCTCCATATAAATTCATGACCTACATAATCGCTATCGCAAGGGCAGAAGGACCTTGTAGACTTGTGCACTGGCAGTAAATGCATTGAACCAAGAGTACACATATCACTTTTGTCCATAGCCTTAAGCCAGAACTAGTCTCGTGGTCCTGGCCTCAAGCAAAACAGAGTAGGAAACACTGTTATCATTGATGTCTAGAGAAGAGCAAATGAAATGGAGTGCAAAATCATGTGGTATTGTCTCTGACACAAGAATATACACACCAGTAATAAAAGGACTGAATCTCACTGTAATGTGGCTAGGGGTGTAGCTCAGTGATTAGAGCACTTGCCTAGGAAGAGTAAAGCACTGGGTGTGATCTCCCAGCACCACATAATAGCTGGGTGAGGTGGCACATGCCTGTTATCCTAGCACTTGAGAGGCTCAGGCAGGACTGCCTTGAATTTGAGGCCAGCTTGGGCTACACAGTTCATGACAGCCTGCACTACAAAGCAAGACTGTCTCTAAATAATTAAATAAATCTCACTGTACTATTTGCTATACTATTTAGGACCTTTTAATCACTGACTCATGTATAACTTTTCAGGTAAAGAATCTGTAATTTTAACATCAATGAATGCTAAAACTAGCAGGTGAAAGCCTTATTAGGAAGAAAATATAGGAGCTGGGGGTATAGCTAAGAAGTTAGAGTACTTGCCTGGCAAATGCAAGGCCCTGAGTTCCACTATTTTAGGGCCCAGGACATTAGATTTTGGGTTCTCACGATTTCTATGTGTGTCCTGCTGCTTTGCCTTCTTCCCATGTTTCTATTGTTGAAGGACTTCACTTTAAGGGCCTAGCTGAGAGGTTTCTTGCATGGGTTATAAGGGTGTGGAGTAGGGGGTGAAGAAGTCAAAAGTCTTTTGAGTTCTGTGGTGGACCTAACAGTCTGGTGACCTCTGAGGTGTCTTGATCACACACTGCCCTCTCAACAAATCTCTCCCCCAAGGGCAGTCTGTCTGTGGAGAACGCTCCCACTACCGTTGAGCCATTCAGGGGGTCAGTGGCCTTTGTCTCCTCTCTGCAACTTGTGCTGGTTTCTTCCTAGGCACTGTTTAAGAGTGACCTCCAGGACCCTGATGTGCTCTTCTGAGCTTTCTTTTACTCCAAACACCGAGGCTTGAGCTCTTTGTTTTAAAATGACTCCTGCCTGTGTCACTGCTCACCACGGCTGCCGAACATTGCTAGGCTCTGGGAGTCCTTTTCTAAGGGAAGCTTGCAGTGTGTTCATGTTTGCTGTATGTTTTTGGAGGCTGGGGCTATCAGCTGCTGTCAATTTCCATTTCTCCCAGATCTACACTGACCTTGGTCAGAGGTTCTGGGCTCCTGGCTTTCATCCATCTGCATGGATGCCAGCAGCTCAGGGCTGCTCTCAGTCGGCCTGGGGCTGCTTCCTGGGCTGCTATTTTCCTCTGCTTCCTCTTCTATTGTGTCTTCAGGATTTCTGCCTTCTTATGGCCTTCTTTCAATTGATGGGGTGTTCCTTCCTCTCCTATCTAAGTCAAACGGGCAGCTTTTAATTATATTCTTAACTTTTTAAGTGAGTCCATTAGGAGACATTGTGCAGCTGTGTTACTCGGCCACCATCTTGCCTGGAAATCCCACTACATTCAAATACATGATGCTTTTGGGGGATACTCCAGATCCAAACCATGGCAATATTTACTCATTTTTGGTGATAACAGGTATCAAACCCATGTACTTCACGCTGAACTATAACACTAGCCCACTTTTATTTTTGATTTTGAGATAAGGTCTTGCTAAGTTGCTGAGTTGCCCAAGCTTGGTGCAAACTTAGAATCTTCCTGCCTCAGACTACTAGAGAGTAGGACCCAGATGATAATTATTAGTTCTAAAATGGACAAAAACTGAGACTGGAGGAATAAGTCAGTGGTTAAAGCACTTGTCTAGCAAGTGTTAAGGCCTTGAGTTCAATTCCCCAGCACCACATAAACTGAGTCTGGTGGTACATGCCTGTAATCCTTGCATTTGAGAAGCTGAAACAGGAAGATTTCCAGCCCAGACTACAGAGTGAAACCCTGCTACAAAAATAAATAGATAAATAAATAAATAAATGAAATGGACAGAAACTACCTTTCCCATGGCAAATCACACCTGAACTTGGGAATCAAAGTTAACATCACTAGTGGTGGGATGAATAGATACTATGTTCTTCCTAAGTTGTTGAACTGAGAAGAATACAGCATCATATATAGGATATTTATGCCATAAGTACATAGTCTGTACCTACACATGAGGGAAAAACACAGATAAAACTAAGCTATAAAATCATCATTGAGAAAATTATTAATATCTCAAGAAGGTCTTTAGGTTAGACAATATATTGTATCAATGTTATTTTTGCATTTGTAATTGTGCTATTGTTTATAAAATAAAAGAACACAATATTCCCATTTTAGGAAACAACTGAGGGCACAACTCAGTGATAAAGCACAAGATTCTGGGTTTGATTCCCCAGCAACACATAAAAATTAGTCAGGTATGGTGGCCCATGCCTGTAATCTCAGCACTTAGGAGTCTGAGGCAGGAGGACTGCAGTGAGTTTGAATCCAGCTTGAGCTTATTATTAAGACCAGCCTGAACTACAGAGCAAGACTTTGTCTGAAAACAAACAAAACAAATAGGAAACAAGTTTACATTCAAGTATTGAAGGATAAAAGATTATTGTAATTTATTTCAAATGGTTCTGGGAAAAATATATATACACACTGTGTGTATATGTGTGTATGCCTGGAGAACAAAAGAGCAAGACAATGATAGAGCAGATACGGTATGACGCTCACAGTGGAACTTCTGGACAAGATGACAGCCAAGTAGGAACCCTGCTCCGAGGCTCCTTGCAGGTTCATCCAAATATCTGAGATGGAGTTTTAAAAGAAATTCCTGCTCATCTTAGCTTGGAGAGGGAAGAGCATTCCAGGAAATGAAAGGCCACAGGAAGGCTAGAAACCCTGAAGGAAAGTCAGAGGGTGAAGAACCGCCAGCCCATGAAGCTGCCTGAGGCTGCCTGGGAAGGGCAGCCACAGGTTGAGGTAAGCCTGGAGCTGGGAGCCATGGGAATTAACAGCAGCTAGCAGCCCCGGCCTCCAGAACTAAGCCTGTGGGTAGTGTAAATGGCAAATGCCCTAGGAGCTTCCCCTTGAAGAGGCCCCCTTGCATCTCAGCAGACCAGCTTTGGAGAAGCAGCTCTTGGCAGTCATACGAGGAGGTGATGTAGGCAGGAGACTTTTTGAAAAGATCCTCAGTATGAACTGTGCTGGGTAAAAGAAGCCACAGATAAGCCACATACCAGGAATTTTGGGGACACTCTCACAATGGCTAGGAAGAAACAGGCACAAAAGACAGTTGCAGAGAGGGAACAGAGGCTGCTGACCTCTTGAATGGTTGGGGTGGTAGGGAGAGCAGGCCACAGGGTGCAGAGCTCTGCAGGACAGATGGGAGAGCTTTGCTGAGAAGGCTGGGAGTGAACAAGACACCTAAGAAACAATTGGGCTTTCAGGTCCCTTCACTACCTATTTCCTCAAAGAGCTCAGTGGGCTTTCACCCCACTCCACACACTCATACACCTTTAGAGAAACCACTCTGCTAGGCCATTAGAGTCTTTCAGCAGTGGAATCATGGGAAGACATGGCAATAGGACTCATGTAGAAATATCTGACTCTGCACAAAGCTAATGTCATGGGTTCTGGGATAGGAAAAGAAGTCAAAAACCAAGTGGGCCAAATAGGTAATCAGTTCAAACAAGACATGCTTAAACAAATGCAAGTAATGATTAGCGATCTTAAAGGGGACTTTACAAAATGAGTAATGGTCCTAATGAATACAAAGTTTACTTGAGTTTATGTAAGACTCAAATAAAAAGCTGGCTGAGATAAATAAGGCAATGCAAGATATGAAGGAACATTTTGATAAAGACGTGGAAAATCTGATAAGAAGTCTAACTGAAATTCAGAATATAGGAAATTCATTTCAAAGCAGAGGAAGCTGGCTTCAACATGGTAAGGATAGAATTCCACACCTTGAAGACAAGGGTGATGAATGAATTTCCGTAATCAGGCATGACACCAAAACAAGTAGTGAACAATTAAGGTGACTACAACAGCTACTGGATGACTTAAAGAGAACCAGCCTCAGAATTATGGAGTGAGTGAAACAGCAGAAGCAGCACAAAATGTATAAAGAATTTGTTTGCTGAAATCATGACAGAAAAATTCCCAAATCTAGAAAATGAAATTAATATTCAGGTACAAGAAGAATACAGAATGCCAAACGACCTTGACCAGAAAGGAAACTTGACACAGCACATCATAATCAAAACTTCAGAAATTCAACACAAAGAGAATATTAAAAGCAGTAAGAGAAAACTAGAAATTTTTCTACCAAGACAACCCTATCCAAATAACTGCAGAATTCACAATGCAAACTTTTTTTTTTTTTTTTTTTTTTTGAGGCAGGGTCTCACTCTGTAACCCAAGCTGGTCCTGAACTCACTATGGAGCCCAGGCTAGTCTTGGACTCATGGCAATCCTCCTGCCTGAGCCTCCTGAGTGCTGGGATTACAAGCATATGCCACCATGCCTGGTTTATGTGGTCCTGGAGAGTTAAAGTCAGGTACTTAACGCTTGACTTAGCACTTGCTAGGCAAGTGCTTTAACCATTGAGCCTTTCCTCTAGCCCCCTCAATGCAGATGTTAAAGGCCAGGAAAGCCTGGAATGAAAATTTTCAAGCTTTAAAAGTCAGTACTATGGTTTAGATCTTGAGTGCCCCACAAAAGCCTCATGTTTTTGGAACTCTGTGCTGTTGAGAAGTGGGGCCTGGCTGGAAGGGCAGGTCTTAGTTACTTACTTAACTTGGGTTACCACTATGACTCAATGCCTGACATCCACAATTTAGGGGGGAGAAAGGATATATTTTAGCTCACAATTTCAGAAGGTAAGTATGTTCATGGATGGGTGGCAACAATGGAAGAACATGGCAGAGGTGGAGGTGGGGGCCACTCCTCACAGAACTGCAAACAGAAAGTCGGGTTAATTCCCCAAAGGAAGGAAGCAGCATATATCCTTACAGGATCCATCCCAGTAATCTGCCTCTTCTGGGTCCAGCCTCAGCATTGTGTCCCTTTTGGATTTAACCCCCATCACACACCTTCAGTCTACAATTTGCCACATGCCTGTCTTCCACCACACACCTATAATCCATCACATGCCCATAATCTACCCCTCTAGACCAGGCCCCAATCTCAGAACAGCACATGGTTCCACAGACAATCTATAACATCCAAATACATGAGACTTTTGGGGGGCACTGCAAATCCAAACCACAGTATTCTGCCCCTGGCCCTTAAAGACTTATGTCCATCTCCTCATGTAGAATGCATTTAGTCCTCATCTAAGAGTTGCCAAAGTCTTAACAGTTCCAGCAGTGCTAAAAAAGTCCAAGTTTAAAGTCCCCTCAGAGATGCAAGGCAAACTCTTAGCTGCGAGCTCCTATGAAAATCAAGGAAAGATTAGATACCTCCAACATACCATGGCACAGGGTAACCATTCCCATTCTAAAGGGAGAAATAGGAGAATAGTAAGTAATTGGACCAAAACAAGGTCTAAACTCAGCAGGCCAAGTGTTAAATACCATAGCTCCATGTCCAGCACCCAGGGTGAACTGTGGTGAGTTATGAATTGCAAAGGGCTTGGGTGGTCCCACCCCTATAACATTGCTGCTGGCTGCATCCTCCATCTTCTCTCCTTTGGGTTGGGTCCACTCATGGCCTTCAGCTTTTCTCAGATCCTCCAAATTTTCAGGGTCTCCACTGTACCTTACGCCTCTCCATAGCTTCACACACTGTCCTCCCAGGGGCAAGGCTTTCTTCTGAAATCTGTGTGGAAGCCTTCATGACTCCATGAGTTTTGCATTCTGTGTGCCTGTAAAAACAGGACAGTGTAGAAGTCGCCAAGGTCTGCCACTGGCTTGAGCAGTAGTCTGGCCCCTTTGCGCCATGGCTGCAGCAGCTTGTGAGTACCTGCATTGCTGAACTCCAAAGAGCTGAACTCTGGCGATCAGCTTCCTCTTTGACCCTACAGGGAGCCCTGGAGTACTCTTCTCAGAACAACATCTTTTTCCTTTGCATCCTTGAATTGATAAAGGGTGAGATCTTGCTGATCCCTGATATACCCTCCAGGCCTCTTTTTTATAGTCGTAATTTCAAGTACTTGGCTTCTTTCCAGTGCTAGTCTCTTTAACGCCTCTGTACTCTTTGGCCCTATCACTGCACGCCATTTTAGTCTGGCACTACAAACTTTTTACATCTGTTTTCTCTGCCACTTTCTCCTGCCTTTTGGCATAGAGTTGACTAAAAGCTGCAAACAACATAAAAGTGGGAGCCTGAATATTGGGCTGCCTTGAGATTTCGTCTACCAGATTAATTAGTTCACTGCCCTTAATCTCAGTTTCAGGCAAAGTCTCTAGACAATCACAAAATGCTGACAAACTCTCTGCCAGAGTGTAGCATGCATGGTTTTTAGACCACTTGCCAGTACACTTTTCTTTCCCATTTGAAACTTTTTAAGCCAAGTCTTTCCAATCCATACATCTATCAGCATTTTGGGCTTCTGAGCTCTGACCAGAATCTCCCACGAAGCTTGGCTCAGAGTATTCCAAGGCTTCTCCAGCCAGCATCCTCAAGCCTTTCCAAATTACTCCTGCAAACCAGTGCCAAAGGCTTCCAAATCATATGGTCAGGCAAAGTCAAAGCAATGACCTCACTTATGGTACCAATTTCTGTCTTAGTTACTTGTTTTGTCACTGTTATTCAATTCCCAACACCCACAATTTAAGGGTAGAAAAAAAATTTTTTTAGCTCAGAGTTTCAGATGTCACTGTCCATTCACAGGTGGGTGGAAATAATGGAAGGACAGGGCAGACGCTTGTGGCTTGACCTGAAAGGACTGTGTCAACTTTTGAGATAGGGAGTTGCCCAAGGCAGAGTTTTCAGGTGTTTCTTATTGACTAGTAGCCAGGAAGTGAGGGAGGCGCCTTTGCCTAAGTCTCCAGCTATCAACTTCCTCTTCTCTTCACTTTACTCCTCGTGCACCTGGTTTCTATCTGCAATGCCATAGCAGCTCTTCAGCCTCTGCTATGTGCCTTCACCATCGCTGGCTGCCTATGAATGGACTATTTGAAACCTTCTGAAACTGTGAGCTAAAATAGATCTTTCCTCCCCTAAGCTATTCTGTCCCAGAAATGAAAAAGTAACTAAAACAGAAAGCAAGTGCCACCTCTGGTTGTTGTATCCAGAAAATTTGCCCTGAAAATTGAGAAGAAGTAAAAATCTTTAATTACCAAGAAACTCTGAAGAAATTTTTGGCCACTATGCCAGCACTGCAGAAAATACTTGAAGGAATCTTAGAGAGAGACATAAGAGTAGTACCCAAGAACTCAGAGGAAAAGAAATATCAAAAGGGAAAGTGTAACAAAAAGAAAAAACAGAATCCACACCAGAAAAACAAGACAATAAGAAAAATCTTAGAATAATTACTCTCAATGCTAATTGTCTTAATTTGCCCATCAAAAGACACAGGCTAGCAGAGTGGATCAAAAACTAAAACCCAGCCTTTTGCTATCTGTAGTTCACCCATACAGAAGCACATAGACTAAAGGTAAAAGGATGGGAACTAATACTATAAGCTACTGGAATCTGGAAACAGCAGGAATAACTATACTATTCTTAGACACTGTAGACTTCAAACCAAAACAAATCAAAAGAGAGAAATATGGATACTGTATATACTGGTAAAAAGAATAAGCCAACAGGAAGAGTTCAGAATTATAAACATATATGCACCCAATGTAGGTGCACCCAGTTATGTAAAAAAGAAACTACTGGACATGAAAGGTCAAATAAACCTTAATACAATACTGTTAAGGCACTTCAGTACCCTACTCTTACAAATAGACAGGTCAAATCAACAAGGAAATATCAGAGCTAAATCACACCCTAGAATAAATGGGCTGGCTTAACTGATCTTTACAGTATGTTCTATCCAGTGTCAATGGAACACACCTTATTTCCAAGAATACATGGGACTTTTTCCAAAATAGACCATGTCCTTGGCCACAAGACATGCTTAAATAAAACAGCAGACATGGTGGAAAACTGGAGATGCTGAAGCAGGGAGATTGTAATGAGTTCAAGGCCAGCTTGGGATGTACATAATGAGTTCAAGACCAGCGTTGGGTACAAAGTGAGACCCTGTCCCAAAGACATGCTTAAATAAATACAAAAGACATAGTAGAATGAAACTAGAAATCAACAGCAAAAGAAACTACAAAAGCTACATAAATACATAGAAAATTAAATAATACATTATTAAACAAGCAATGGATCACAGAAAAAACAAAACAAAACAAGAGAAGAAATAGAAAACTTCCTAAAGTCAAATGACAGTGGCAGCATACCACACCAGCATCGATGGGACATAATGGAAGCAATACTAACAGGGAAATTTATAGCTATGAATGCATGTATGAAAAAACCAAAGGAATCTCAAATAATCTAATGATGTGGCTCGAAGTCCTACAAAAACAAGAACAAGCTAAATCCAAAACAGTAGAAGAAAAGAAACTATAAGAATCGAGCAGAAGGAAAGAAAGATAGAAAGAAAGAAAGAAAGTATCAGAGTGGAAGGCTGGAGACATAGCTCAGAGATATATTTTTTGCCCTCACTATGTAGCCCCTAGCTCAGAGGTTAAAGCAGGTGTCTAGCAATGCAAGGTCCTGAGTTCGATTCCCAGCACCACATAAACTGGGTGTAGTGGTGCACACCTGTAATCCTAGCACACAGAAAGCTGAAACAGGACATGTTTGAGGCCAGCCTGGGTTATATAACAAGTTCAGGACCAGCCTAGGCTACAAAGCAAGACACTATCTCAAAAAAAAAAAAAAAAAAAATCAGAGTGGAGATTAGTGAAACTGAAACAAACAAAAAATTCACAGGGGCTGGAAGAATAGCACAGTGGTTAGAACACTTGCCTAGCAAGCAAGCACAATGCTATGAGTTCAGTTACCCAGCACCACATAAGTTGCTCATGGTGATGCAAGCCTGTGATCAGAGCACTCTGGAGGTTGAGGCAGGAGGATTTTTGTTAGTTCAAGGCTAGGCTGGGCTACATAGTGAGTTCAAAAGCAGCCTGGGAGCTGTTTTCGTAGTGTAGAACTGCCTCATTCACAATGTACCAAAATTAAATCAAAATGGATCAAAGTCCTAGATATTAAAATAAAACACTGAACTTGTTGGAAGAAAAAACAGGCAAAGTCCTAGAAGACATAGCATAGGCAAGGATTTTCTCCACAAAACACCCAAGGCACATGAGATAACGCCAAGAATCAGTAAATGGGATTATATCAAATTAAAACCTTCTGTACAGCAAAGGAAACAAGCAGTAGAGTGAAGAGAAATTTGATGGAATGAGAAAGAGTTTCTACCAAGTACACCTCAGAGGACCATTATTTAGAATATACAAGAACGGAATAAAATTAGACCCCTCCAGGATAAAAAGCCCAATCAAAAATGGGAAACTGGAATGAATAGTTCTCAGAACATGTCCAAATGGCCAAAAAATATGTGAAAAAACGTTCAGCATGTTTAGCCATCACAGAAATACAAATCAAAACAGCATCAAGGTTCCAACTAACTCTAGTAAGAATGGCTGATACCAACAACTCAAAAGACAACAAATGCTGGTGAGGTTGTGGAGAAGAGGAAAGCCTTCTACATTGTTGGTGGGACTAAAATCTGGTGCAACCATTGGAAACTAGTGAGAAGATTCTTCAAAAAGCTGAAAATAGGTATTCCATTAGATCCAGCTATTGTTCTTCTGGGTATCATCCTGAAAGAGTTAAAATCATCATACAAGAGTAATATATGCATACCCATGTTTGTAGTAGCACAGATTATAATAGCCAAATCTTTGAAGACTGTCATTCTTCAAATTCATTGGATAAAGCAGATGTGATATACTTACACAATGGAGTACTAACCTGCCATAAAGGATCAGTTTGAATCATTTGTAGGAAAATGGATACACCTTGGGACCATAAAGCTCAGCAGAACGGATCAGACATAGAAGGTGAAATATAGCATGGTTTCTCTAACATGAGAAAGCCAAGTCATAAAATAAATAAAAGAGAAGAAATCAAGAAGAGAGATTTTGTGAAGAGGGAAAGGTGATGTGGGGTGGGAGGAGGAAAGGGAAGTAAAAATTACCAAGATTCAATATGTAAATACACCAATCTCTCAAGATGATTGTCATTATTATGTATTGAAAGTACATGTTAATAAAAGAATAAAGAAGTTAATATTTTCTTGAATTAAATAAAGGGAACTGAAAGCATTTTGTAAATCTAAAATTATTTCAAAAAAAGTTTTAATAAATGACAAGTAATCTACTGTACTTTGTAAGGTTTATCTCTGCACAAGATGTGATGCTGATTAGCAACAGTATTTGTAATAGAATTTGGGCTCAGTATAATTATTATTTACATGAAACCTTACTGAATTATTGTAAGGATCAAAAGTTGTAACATGTATGACTATAGTCCTTAAATCACTATTGTTGTTTTCATTATCATTCTGACTGAAGTAGATGAACCCCATTGGATGGCTGGAAAATGACAAGAAGATATTGATTTCCAGGTATCTTAGTCCATTTTCTGTTGCTATAACAGAATACTTGAGACTGATTAATTTGTAAAGAAAAGAGCTTATTGGTTGGAACATAGCCCCATGGTTAGAGTACTTGCCCAGCATATGGAAGGCCTTGGGTTTGATTCCCTGGTACCACATAAAGATTAGCTAGGCATGGTGGTGGCACACGCCTTTAATTTCAACACATGAGAAGCTGAGGCAGGAGGATTGCCTTGAGTTTGAGGCCAGCTTGGGCTACATAGTGAGTTCAGGATCAGCCTGGATTGCAGAGTGAGACCCTGTTTCAAACAAAACAAAAAACAACAAAGAAAAGAGGCTATAGGAATGTAACTTAGTGTGTTGGCCATGAGTTCCTCAGCTCCAATAAATAAATAAACAAATAAATAGATAAAAATTAAGAACGACTTTCATCAAGAGGAAAACTACTACTTTTTTATTGTTTTGGTCTTTTATGTGATTCAAACAGTAAAAATGTTTTCATTAATATGCAAAAAAGTGAGAAGAGCTACAGTTACATACAATGCAAGGCACAAGAGGGAGAACATATGTGGAACGCAAACATGCCGCAGTGGGTCCTTGTCAAGCACACACACACATCGCACACACAGACATATGCACACGCATTCGTGTGGAAGGCAGAAGAAGATGCCGTGCATAATTTGTAGCTCTGCAGCCACCACAGTAGGCTGCCGCGGCAGGCCACTTGCAGTCGGGTGTCACTCCTTGAAAAATACCTTCATGTTCCCTACTAGTACAGATCAATACAGAAAAACACAAGACAATTAAATTAAGGGCAAAGACATGAACAAGCACTTCACAAGAGAGAACATCCAACTGACTGATGAACACAGAACTTTTTTAACTTCATTAGTCATCAGGGAAATGAAAATTAGAACCACAACAAGATACCATTCTATGCTAACAGGAAAAACTAAAATTAAAATAAATGATGACGTCAAATGTTGCTGAGGCTTTAAAACAACTGAGACACTCCTTTGGCCCTCTTGAGAAAATAAATCGGTAAGGCCACGTTGGAAGATGAATTGGCAGTGTCCGATAAAACTAAACTGTGATTTAACCTTTAGGTATGAACCCTATGAAATACATATGCATGTATACTAACAGACATGAACGAGAGTATTTATAGCGGCACTACTAAGTGGACGTTGTTAAAGAGGGGATAATTAGACCCTGAAACAGGAAAGGTCAGGTGACAATGCTGGACAACAGTCGTGCTGGCTGGGGAGGACAGAGCAGCAGCCATGAGGACCTGATCCACAGAGTGTTATGGACAGCAAAAATAGAGCCTAATGTTCCTCGGAGTAAAATAGATCGGCAGTGGTCAAGGAGATGACTCAGCTTGTAGCAGCCAAAGAAATTAAGGTTAGGTAACTGAAGTCTGAAGGCAGTAGCCCCAAGAGAAGTCACAATCCTTCCCAGCATCCAGATTTGAGCCAGTTTCCTGTCTTGTAAACCCATGGCTAAAGAGGTGGCTGGAGTCCTTAATGAAAGACTCTCAACAATAAGGCAAAAATATGTGATATTGCTTCCCCCAATTATTTCTCATGTGTGTGTGAGTGAGTGTGTGTGTGTGTGTGTGTGTGTGTGTGTGTGTGTGGTACCCAGGGCCTTCACACTGAGTTTCACCTCAATCCATTTCACTTTTTATTTTGGGACAGGGTCTCCCTAAGTTACTAAATTGTTCATTTATTTAGGTAACTGTGCCCTGGGGAGAGGACTGTTGGATGCAGGGTCTGTTTTGACGCTGTAGTGTGCCGCAGGCTTGTTGTTCCCCCTTACCTCCAGGAAAGCTGAGGAGATACATGGGGCCAATGGGGCCAGGTAGTAATTGGGATGTCATCTTGGGCCTGGCTTACAGTGTCCACTGGGTCACTGGATCCACTTAGTGGGCATTTTCCAGTTCCTGAGTTTGTAACTGGGCTTGGTTTACTCCTAGAAAAATCAACAGAGGAAGGTACTAGGAGGAGGGATAATAGAAGTTAATGAATTCCATCTTCTTGGAGATAGGGTCTTGCTCTATAGTCCAGGCTGGTCCTGAACTCACTCTGTAGCCCAGGCTGGCCTCAAACTTACAACAGTCTTCCTACCTGAGCCTCCTGAGTGTTGAGATTACAGGCTTGTGCCACCATGCCTGGCTTTATGTGGTGCTGAGGAATTGAAGCTAGGGCCTTGTGCTTGCTAGATGAGTGCTGTAACTGCTGTGCTATTTCCCAGCCATCATCTCCTTTCTGTACTCCTGACTGCAGAAATCAGGTGAATCTTACTGACTGTGGACGACCATAAGTTCAACCAGGCACTGAAGCTCCCGAACGCAGCTGCTGTGCCATATGTGGCATCTTGGCCAGAGAAGATTAAGTTGGCCTTAGGAATACAACTACTGATTTGGCACACGTGTCCTCTTCTATCCCACTCAAGAAAGAGAAAGAAATGTTTGCATTTAATGGAGTAGAAGAGTGGTCCCCAACCTTTTTGATATCAGGAACCATTTGGTTGGAAATCATTTTCCCAAGGATGAAGGTGAGGGTGAGAAGGGGTGGCAGGGGCACATGTTAGGCAAGAGATTGCTGGAGGATGGCTTTGAAATAGCAGGCAGCAGCAGGAGGGGAGTGGATCAAAGCTCTGCCTCCTGTCAATCAGCAGCTGCATTAGAGTGGGGTTGACGGGAGGTGGAGCTTCACTCACTGTTCTTCTGCTCATTGTCCACCTGTTCCAGTGGCTAAGTCTTTCCAAGGCCAAGGACTGATATGTATCTCGGGCCTGGGAGGTGGGGTCCCCTGGAATAATATTTTCTCCCAGGGCTATGTCTTCTAGCCCATGTCATTTAATCTGAATAGATTTGGACTATCTGAACATACTATAGATTATGACTTTGATCAGTTGCACTGATGACATCATGCTAATAAGCCAAGAGACAAGAGGAGTGTTGGAGGCTTCAGTAAGACACATGCACTCTAGAGGGAGTACTGCAAAGATTCAGAAACCTTCAGCATCTATGAGATTGTTAGGCTAGTTGTCATGGGCTCACTGGGATATCCCTACCAAAGTAAAAGACAAATTTTTACATCTTGTACCTTTTGCTACAAAATAATAAAAAAGAAAGAAAGAAAAAGAACCATAACACCTGGAAAGTATCTGCCGGTTCTATAGAACAGACCTGCACCAGGCTATTATGTCGTGTGTCAGGAAGGCTGACAGCATTGAGTGCAGCCTAGAGCAGGTCTACAACATGGCCGAGCTTCGCAGGAGATACAGGCTACAGTGCTGAGTCCTGCTATTAGAAACATACAACTTGGCAGACCTTACAGTGCTGGAGATAACCAGAGGTGGGAGATGTTATGTGTGCTTTTGTCAAGCCCTGGAAGGATCTGAGGGCTCTACAGCAAGACTGTTATCTGCAATAAAGAGTTAAACACCCTTTGGGAAAAAAAAAAGCATGCGTGGAGGAATAGCACTGCAGTTAGAGCACTTGCTTTGCAAGCATAGGGCCCTACGTTCAATTCCCCAACACCACATAAACTAGGCATGGTGGATCACGCCTGTAATCCCAGCACTTGGGAGCCTGAGGCAGAAATGATGTGAGTTAAAGGCCATCCCAAGCTACGTAGTGAGTTCAGGATCATTCCGGACTGCAGAACAACACTCTGGGGGTGGGGCGCGGGTGAGGAGCAGGGACATGCCACAGGGCCTTGGCAGAATAGCTCAAAGTGCTTACCTACCAAGTACAACACCCTGGGTTTCTGGGTTTGATTTCCCAGCACCACATAAGTCACATGTGGTGGCACATGCCTGTAATCCCAGCACTCAGGAGGCTGAGGCAGGAGAACTGCATGTATTCGCGGTCAGCCTGGTTTACACGGAGAGTTCAGCACCAGTCTAGGCTGCAATGTGAGACTCTGTCTCTAAAGAAAGAAAGAAGGAGGGGGGCTGGAGGAATAGCTCAGAGGTTAAAGCCCTTGCCTAGGAAGTGGAAGACCCGAATTTGATTCTTCAGCACCACATAAACTGGCCATGGTGGTGCACGCCTATAAATC